>JACJUY010001803.1:37478-72727 GCA_014220935.1 Platorchestia sp. MABIK
CCAAATGAAGCTGATGGTGTGTTTTCCGGTACTGCTTTTGCTTTGATTTTTCTGCTGCACAGTGGTATTGATTTTGTCCAGACAACTATACAGAAGTGATGGGGTAATAATTCCTCCCTTTGCAGCTTTTTGTTTCGAGTAAAAATGAGTTTGCTGGAGCTTGCTTTTTCGATCATACCGGACTGGAGACTTGCGGGTTGAGCTGTGTTCCTATCCCAATATTCTTCCCCGTGGGTTAACTTGTACTTCCTGGTGTGATGCAGGCATGTTTACTGGTGTGATGGATTGTTTACTCGTGGTGTGATGTGGATATGTTCACTAGTGTGATGCAGGCTTGTTTGCCGGTGTGGCGCAGTAGTGCTTACTTGTGTGATGCAGGTCTGTTTATTTTGTGCGATGCTAATGCAAGCACATGGGGTATACAGCGAGGTGCTGGGTGGCACACGATTTCAATCAGGTGCAGGGGAGGGAGGGACATAGCTCAGGCAAAGCGCTGTTGGAGCAGAGTTCCGGGGACTTATCGTGAGATATGATATGTGCCATGCGAAGCTGTTGCCTTCAAGCCTCTTCGGTAAGGTGATTTGAAAATTCTCGCTCCAGAGCAGCGGTTCCCAACCTTTTTTTCGCCCTGCACCACTAAAGAAATTTCTTTCGAACCTCACACCCCCTGAAATAGAAATGCCCACAGATAGCCAAAATCCCATTATTTACCTGGACTTTTAACGGACCCCTTGAAATAAAAATGCGAACAAATAGCTAATATCCTATAATCTTCCTGGACTTTTCTCGCATCCCATGAAACAAAAAGGCCAATATACTGTACAGCCAATGTCCTATAATTTACTTGCACTTTTCTCAACCCCCTTGAAATAAAATTGGGAATATATAGCCAATATCCTTTAATCTACCTGGACTTTTCTCGCCCACCCTAAAATAAAAATGCCAATATAAAGCCAATATCCTTTAATTTACGTGCACTTTTCTCGCACCCCCTGAAATAATTTTCTCGCACCCCCTTAAATATCGTCTCACATCCCCAGGAGGTGCAAGCACCCCAGATTGTAACCCCCTGCTCTAGAGGATAATCAAAATTACATGAACCATTGCATGACAGTTTATCGTAGTTGGCTTAAAATACTCGTTTTGCAGTATTTTTAAAACCGTAAACTAACAGGTGTGTGTTGATTGTTTGGGGGTGATATCTGAGCAATTTATTGCTCATGTTCACGTGTCATCCGTCCATAGCTTTGATGTCTTCTGTAGCTAAATTTCTGCAAAAAAAATCAAAATATTAACAATGTCGTTTGCCTCGTGGATCTGTTGCACTTAGCAACTGCACTTGCCGTTCTTAGGGTGCGTAGAATAATATTCACAGATAATAAATAGGTGTGGAGAATAATTACTTTCGTATGTAATATCGATGCATTCTCAATTATTTATTAATGATTAGAAATATGTTTTTATGTTTAAACATTACTAGGTGTTCTAGTGTTTCAAAGAACAGTTATCAATTAAAATCTTCGTGATTTTTCCGAATTTTTTGTGCACACTTCTTATATTCATACGATTAACACTATTTTGAGGAATAGAAGAACAGTAATCAAAAATGATATTTTCTTTAATTACATAATTACATAGTGTTAACATCAAGGCTACTCTATAATTCTCCAGTAAGGCCACTACGCTCGTACTACACTACTGCTCACGCCCCTGTGCCTATGCGCTCCCAGCTCGTGAGGAGGCAACGCTCGCGTCGTCTTGAAGATAATTCTGTAGAAAGTTTGCTCTCGATAAGGGAACCGGTGAAGCGTGTCATTGTGCAGCCCATAGTCGCGCAAGTTGTGGAAGTCATCCTACAGTTACTTCTCAGCTCAATTCCTAGTACGATCAGATACCGCAAACCATCAGATACCGCTTAACCATGGTCTACAGGGATGAAACCATAATCTACTTGCACGAAACCATGATCTACTGGCACGAAACCATGATCTACAGGGACACAACCATGCGTATACCCAATTGAATCTCGTTGTTTTTAAATGATCTGGTGATGGTCATGCCGAGTGGTCGAGTCCGTGCATCCAAGCGAAGAATGGGTGATCACACCAACGACCCCCATGCACTCCTCGGACCGGCGGGACTGGCGGCGGTTATTTTTGATCCGGTGAGCCCAAGTACAAAATCTGTGAGCATCTTTTGTGATTATTGAAAGTTTTGGGGTCACAGTGCGTGCTCAAACCGAGTCCGAGGTGTGTTAGAGCCTGTGTAGAGATGCGGTAGAGCCTGGCAGTTGTTTAGTTGGACTGGGTCCTACAGGCATTAACTGTTCAACAAGTGTAAATACATTCCCGTGTATTTGAAACTCAACTTTATATTTGTCATTGTGCGCCTGTTACGTAGCATGTTAAGCTGCATATCGCTCGAGTGAATTTGTACTCATATGTTTGTGAGTCGTGCATTTATGCATTTATATGCTTTTATATCGTAAATGAGAAACTAAACCGCCCGTGACTCGATGAGTCATGTTGTTTAGAAAACTGATTTTCTACGGTAAAAATTTGTTCATAATAATTTTTACGACCATTAATTAATCATAATTCAATAATTACGAAAAACATTTCTGCAGAAGCTTGCAGAAGAGTTGATGGGAAACATCTTATGTAGCTCGAACACTCGGATCAGACCATCTCCACAAAAACCACACATGAGTTCATTTTAAATAAGATCAAGACGGACAAGAAATTATCCATTAATACCGTGATACAAGGTGAAATAAAGTACTTTTAAGCTGGTAGCGTTCCATATGACGGTACCAACTATACTGGAGCTGGTGTGTGGCGCTAACAACTTTTCTTAGTCCTCAAGACTTCCCTTGTTGAATTGACAATTGGATCTCTGCTATACATCCATCAGATGTATGGCTGAGGTAGAATAATCTATACAACACGGCCATCGGGACGTCTGTCTTTCTTGCCCACTTTGCTTTTTTCAATGTTTGTACTTTTTCGCTATCTCTTACTTATGTGTTTTTTCATGCTGTTCGTCCGTAACTTGCGGGTTGAAAGCGCAGGGTCTCCTGTGTGGCAACAAACTTTGAGTACATAGATTCCCCGATTTCTCAAGTTCATTTTAAATGGTCTCTTCTCTTTGCTCTCTTGAGATCTCACTCACTTTAGGCTAGGGTGTTTCAAAATTACTACTACTATTAATAATGGCAAAAGTTGACTTTGGTGAGAGATGCACTAAAAATTTTATTTAAGCCAACAAGATGACGAGCAGTGATGTCGTCATGGACTTTGTGTTTTACACAACTCTCAAAGACGAAAGTTATTTTCTCACAAAATTTATCTTGTACTATGATTGTTCTGCGTGACATAGCTACGGGTATGTCATTTCGCTTGGAACTCTTCTCGATAGTATTATTTTGACTGTTGTTGCATAATTTAATTATTTTGGTTAAAATGGTTGTACGAATTTACTCGTTACCTCATTTCTACTACGAACTTCACGATAAATCCTTGCAGCTGCGTCACAATTTTCAATCTTTTAGCCATTCTGAAATTCTGCACTTTTCCTAACTTCGGTAGTCTGGGTTCGTCCTTTAATGCCAGCATTTTTGTACTCAAAATACTGTCATTACAATTACCGTCTTCAGACTGGCACTGACATCAGGTTATCACTGACATCGCTATGAGGAAGAAACTGCCACTCAAATTTGATCTTCAAAGAACACAGTTTTTTTAACACGATTTACCATACACTAATGCTCTTTTTGAAAGAGTACAGATTAGTTTTTTGGGGGATCTCAAAGGGTTAAAGTAGTACAGATCGTAATTTGTTGTACAAAAAATAAGCTTGCATTAGCGGCTTGGTTCTTTAATGCGGTATCGATCATTAGTCTCCTGATAAAGAGCTCCCAGATACAGCTCCTTAGTCCTAAAAATAAAAATAAACTAATCAAAACTTCAAGCAAGTTTGAATGAAAGACGACGTATACATTTTTTCAAGTCGGATCTAGTAATTTTCAGCTGGGATTTTCGTTGAAGATTTTTTACTTGGTTTTTCGTTGACTTCAACGTAACAGAAAATACTGGGCCGGAGCTCGTGTGTGAGAAATCTTACAATAAAACAATTGTTTTGATTTAGATGTTTGCCTTGGAAGCATTCAGTAAGAAATTACACTGATAATTTTACTTTAATTTTATTTGAATTGTTCATCAACACTTAAACTGCGACGTGAGCCACCCGTGGTCACGAAGGGGATTTTCACAAGGTTTCTGCCCGACCAGTAGTCACAAACTTAATTTTCATAAATATCTAATCAACATTAAATTCAAGCACGATCCGTTTATGGTTAGTCATTTATAAAATTGATCAGTTCAATAGACATTAATTGGAACTTCAGCTTAACCCGCCGCAGTCGAAATCTTAATGATCACCAGAAAAATGCGACATAGATGTACTCGTTCAATTAGCTTCCTGTTTGTTAAAAGATGAAATATTTACTGAAAATGTTAGCCCTTGAGACATGCCCTATACCTTCGCCCGAGATTTCGTTGGGCCAGTGGCGAGAGTGGAAGTGTGTGAGTATTCCTAGTTTTGTTTTGCGAACGATTATTTATTTCATTCATTCGTAAATTCGTTTTTTCTGTTTCATTTTTCAATTCCTTCCTGAGCGCGGTCTCTGCAAGTGCATCATTACATTTCCACTTGAAAACGAAAGGTAAATACACTTACGAGAGAATCGTTTCATCTCCTCGAACTACCAATTACAAAAATCACATTCGCGTGCATTTAAATACTATTTGTATAGAATTTTACATGTCAGGAAACAATTAATAAATTTTTCCGCAGGTATTCCGGTTGTTGCTGCAGACTTGCATACCCGTGCGGTGTGTGGCCAACAGCCAGCGCGTATTGCCTGAGGCAATAGCGCCAGGGCCTGCTGGTGTTGTTGAACGGTTATTGCCTCACAGTTATTGCATCGCAGTTATTGCCTCGCAGTTATTACCTCGCAGTTATTGCCTCGCCGTTATTGCTTCTCAGTTATTGCACCGCCGTTATTGCCTCGTAGTTATTGCACCGCCGTTATTACTTCGCAGTTATTGTCTTGACGTTATTGCCTTGTAGTTATTGCCTCGCAGTTATCGACTTGTAGTTATTGCCTCGCAGTTATGGCCTCGCAGTTATTGCACCGCCGTTATTACTTCGCAGTTATTGTCTTGACGTTATTGCTCTGTAGTAGTTATTGTTTCGTGTAGGTTGTTTTCTATGATTAATTTCGTGTTCAATAGTTATGGTGATAATCGGAAAAAATTTCTAGTTCACGCGCGTTATTGTGCCGGATGTGAGAAGTTGCCATGTTTCATAACCTGTATTGATGAGTCACGATTTTTTGTCAGCTCTTGGATGCGATAGCAGGATGTTTTAAAAGTCTCAAGTTTAGATGAAAGCAAGTCCCTACGTAGTTGATAAAGAATGGTAAAAGCGACTGTTTCGAGTTACAAAAAACTTGTCTTCGGTGATGTGTTCACTCAAAAGCACGCATTGTTCCTCACAAAGATGCCCGGCCATACTACGGGTACCTCCTGTACAGTATGGACCGTAAAAACGTAGGCCACTTTTTAGATGTTAATAACTTTACAGTGAATGAAGATAATTGAATTCTGTTTTGTTGTATTAGATGGAGAAAAATGTTTTCCCTAAACATGTTAAGTTACATTAAAATTAGTTGCATAAGTAATGAGATAAATAATGGTTGTAAAAATGTGAGTTGCACATGACATGACATAAAAAGTAAACTCCACTTTAAATTTAAGTAACTTTGGATTAAGATATTTCAGTTTCATTTGTTGCGTTAGGCACAGAGGTATGTATCCTGACTATAAAGTTATAGGTCTGAGTATAAATAAGGTCCAAGTCGTTTGAAAATTCACCCTTAAATGTACATTTTCAAGTGACTCAACCCATCGTTATGCAACTAACAAAGGAGCAACGCATTTTCATCAACAACGTCTACGCGGGAACAAAGAGTTTAAAGGAAGTTCGAAATAAATTCGAACAGAGATTTCTTGGAAGAAGCTCTCGTTATAACTCGTTTTTTAGAATAATATTACAATAACCCTTTAACTTTTGTATCATTTATGACCTCATTAAAATGTCATATGCAACTCACATTTTTACAACTATCATTTATCTCATTACAGAAACAACCAATTTTAATGCGACTTAAAATTTTTAGGGAAAATATTTTTATCCTCCTAATACAACGAAACAGAATTAAATTATTTTCATTCAATGTAAAGTTATTAACATTTAAAGTTGGGTTTACTTTTTTACGGTGCATACTGTGTACATAGTTGGCGACTCTGCCCCGCACCAGAGAACGGACGCGGCAAAATGACGGCTGCCGTTCTTTGTTGTGAAGTTTGCGTAAGTGTTCAACTTAACGCGACATGTTTCTCGTTCCGAGATTTTGCGCCCCGGGCGAGTGATTTTTGTCACTTTCGCGGCAGGCCTTTATTTTTATTCAAGTGTCTGCCGTCAGAAAATTTATATTTTTCTTTACTGTATTAAATTTGTGGTACATTTTTTTGTGCTCATGCCCCCGCTGTAAACTCTTGTTTCTATTATTTGCTCTAAATTTCAAATTGACTCCACGCCAGAGCTGTGCCAGATATGTCAGTGTCATTTTTTGAAAGCGAATACAACACCATTTCTCTGTGGTCTCAGACATAAATCCTGCAAATGTTCTCTAACTTCGAAAGTGAAGGAGATAAAAATGAACCATGATTGAGAAAGTTCCCTATCTATGACCTCCTTATTGTCTCCTCTCTCAGCTTACCTTAGAGCCTGAGGCGATTCTTGTGACTTAGCGTGACCGGTTTGTTAAGGTAACGATCTGATGTATGCTTGTGGGTTGTGTGCTTCGACTCATTAAAACGACACTTCTCTCTCAGGTATGCTGTCTGGAATTTTCTTTTGCGCGAATTCATTCTTAACGGATAAATTCATTCTTTATTCATTCTTTGTGAAGCTGTCCGCTTCAATCGTCGTCAGAAATTCCCTAAAAAGTTTTCCAAAAAAGCGAGCCCATTTCTGAGTACCGATGAGACCTGTAGTTGAAAATGGAAGCTCCTGGAGTTACAGAAGTCTGCATTACTTGGAGGGACTTTCGAACCGACAGACGTCCACGTAACTTATGTGAATTTCATCTAGAAAATAAAACTCACAGTGATTAATGTCTTCCTTTCTCATTTCGCGGACAATTCTGAAGCAGGTTGCAGTTTAAAGTATGACGCCACACGTAGCGTAATTAGAGCGCACTGTAGGCCTTTAAGTTGCGTAATTAGAGCGCAGTGTAGGCCTTTAAGTTGCGTAATTAGAGCGCAATGTAGGCCGCTGTACGCCTGCAGTTGCTCAGACCTACCGAGCTATCTTGGCTGTGGAGCATGTCTGGTCCTATACCATGTCTTCTTTTTCGCCGGGTTCTCGTCTGCTCTTATACTTGATCCTATACCGTCTTTTTTCCGCCGGGGCCTATAGGATTTTAGCCGTCCAAATATAGCTTCTGCATAGGGCGCCCAAAATTACAAATGTAATGGCGAAAAAGTTAGACTGGGCAGCGGGTCTGTGAGAATAAACTCCTTGAGGTGAATGTGGTGTTCCACCGCGCGATTTGAAAAAATGGGCTCGTGATAGGAGAAAACGGCACCTCATGAAGAAATGCATGTCTAAAAAAAATGGGTTTGCTAGGAAAATTTGGCGGGAAAATTTGTCTTATTTTTAAAAAGAGTGGACGTTGTTGAAAAATTGAGCGAATTATGACAGAAATGGGGTTGGTATTTGAACGGCACGTTGTGAAAAATTGGGCACGGTATGATAAAAACGTTGTTGAAAAGTATTAGCTTATAATGAAATTCTGACCACCATTTGATTTTCATGGAGGACTAGTTTTTGGAATGAGAACGTTCACAGGCAGTTACGTGCTCGATGTGTGTCCCCACACATTTACTGCCTCATTTTTGCTGCTTTTCTGTCCCCTTATTCTACTTTTGCACGTACTCACATTGCACCTACTTATACTGCACCTGCTCACAAAACACGTACTTACATTGCACGTACTTACATTGAGCCCAGACATTTTGACCGTCAGTTTGCTCGCCTCTTACTCCACCACTTAGGTATTTAGTGTTGTATTTCTTTCGTATGAGGATCACATCTCGTCGCTCAGAATATTAAAATATATTATTGAACTTTTATTGAGACATAATGCTATCAATAATGCGTAACAAATATTACTGAACAATAGTCATAATTCGTGTTATCTCATGAAAATATACTGTTATTAATAATGCGTTGCAAATAAAACAAAACTTCTAACAGTTATAATAGGATTGTCTTAGAAGACTTAATGCTAATAATGATGCCAAGCAAATAATACGAGACATTAACACAAATAATACTTAACATAATGCATTCAGAATCGCGATTATGCTTTTGGCTGCATTCGCGAATTACGTTAGTGACAAGTTCACTGCAGAGTGTATTGCAATAATGATGCACTCCATTATTTTGTTTTTAGGATACTTTGTCAATTCGAAGATAATTTGCTGTTCTCTCAAATCCAAGCCCTGATTGTGTTATCAAACATTGCTGTTGTCAGTGGAAGTTATTCGTTTCCATGCTGCCCGAGTGCCGCGCTGTCAAATATGAATATTTATCGCACTGTTGCACTCAACTGCAAGTGTCCCCCACCTGCGGTTACTGAGGTAGCATCCCTAATGCGGGCCGACCCACCGTTAGTCACAATTTGTAGTTTGATTTACACGTATCAAAATTAAATGATGGTACTTTTCAATGAATTTATTGTCCATGTGAGAGTTTAATGTTGAAATTGAGTTAAGTTGGAGTTTAATTTTAAATTCCAGTACAACCCGCCCCACCTAACGTGTAATTACGGAAACAGGTGGGATCTCGGGTGTCTTCAACAATCTGTTACGGAAAAACTTACCAAAGCGAATTAGAAAACCGAGAGATAGAGTTGTTTTTCGAAACGAGTACATAAATTTGTATATTTATACGGTGGTTTTGGTATGTGTTGGAGTTATTCAGTAGATATCAGACGAAAAAACTTACCAAAGCGAATTAGAAAACCGAGAGATAGAGCTGTTTTTCGAAACGAGTCCATAAATTTGTATATTTATACGGTGGTTTTGGTATGTGTTGGAGTTATTCAGTAGATATCAGGAAGCGAAGTGCTTTTGAATGTTCGCAAGTTGGTATTTGTTTTTCTATCATGGTTGACCTTCAAAACTGGGCATGCCTTTGTTGGGTCTGAAAAATTATCTCTTTGTGAAAAATGTGGCGTTCTAATTCACGGAAAATAAGTAAATCTTGAAAAAATGGGCAGGAACATTTCTTTCCCATGAATTTGAATCTTAAATCTTCATGTTCGAGAATTTAGCTTGTATCATTTGAAATCAAATAACGTTTCCTAGTGTAAATGTACGTTAATAAACTTTGCTTCGACTGCTCTGCTGTCGAGTGCAGATGACGACAGCATGTTTTATTGCATTACATTTGATGGGAAATTTTCTCACGCGGAACTAAGAGCAATACTATCTTGTTGATAACGGACGTCTCGAAGCAATGCGGTCTACGTCAAATGTCGTGGAAGCCCAATCAGTCAAGTAAAGACATATCACTCTCCTGTACAGTCCAGAGTTTTTATTGTTTTCAATAATTCACAGCTTAGTTTCTTTTTCATGGCGGCTATTACGGAACATCATGGTTAGCTGGCTGACTGAAAATTTGGCATTGGGAAAATAATCAATGACTTAGACAAATCTTCTTGCTCTTGCAGCGAAAGTGTCAACTTGCTCATTTTATGTTAAATTCCTGTTCTCATTCAGTGTACTTGGCGAGTAAGGCTACATTGAATCGTGTCACAAACTAATCTCTTGTATATCGGAGCATGCGGCGCTCGGTGGCACCTGCAATGGATTTCCAATACAGATATCCTCATGTGTGGGGTCACTTTGCCGCTCCAGTCGCCTGGCTTTTATGCTTGCAATAGAGCCAGACATATTTATTGCATATTGTGAGCTCTAGACGCATCGAGATTACGGTGAAATATTCAATAATTAGTTTCTGTTGAAATTTGGCTGCATTAAAAGGCTTTGCCTCTGTACTGCCACTACATTTATTCGACCTTAGTGCTGTGTAATTCGTGTCTGATATCTCGCGCTTTGTCGAATCACAAAGCAAATCTAGTGATGATATTTTCAAAATATTCACGTTTGAGTTTTAAAATTATGTTCTTTATATTCAGTGTTTTCAGCATATCTCCAAATGAGAACAGGTTGTGATTGGATTTTAAATCACGCATAATGATATTAAATTCTATTCTTTTATGTTTTTACCTTCAGTTTTAATTGATGGAGGAACAGTATTGAATCATGGTTTTAAATGAAATGAACGAAAACACTTTCAGTTCAATATCATTTTGTCATTTTTGACTTTGCTCCTATTTTACAATGCCGCTATACTGACGGGAGTAAATCACTCGCGATTTTTAAATTACATGTACACGCGAATGTGCAAGTTTTAATGCGAGTGTTGTTTGTGTATTTGATCGTAATTACACTTCTGTTAATCGTGGTATTAACGTGAACATAGTGGCAGAACTCACAGGCTCAATTTATAAATAACCTAATCCTACTTAGCAGTCTGCACAGAGAGTTCCAATAAGTGCCTTCACTGAAACTAAATTGCCGACATAGCTATTCTGCAACCAAGGTCAGCATCTCAGCAGCACACACAGAGCAGCAATTACAGAAAATTTTGTCGATTTGGGGTCCAAGTTTAAGGACAAAAATTTTTTCAACCGCTCACTGCTGCGCGCGGACTGCAGTGTCACTCTTGTGACTGACAACTTAAGTAACGTTAAGAAATGCAAATGGATTTTCTGCGCTTGATTTTTGAACAATTTAGGTGGTCGTAGCGGTACTATGCCAGTGTAAATCCATCTATCAGCTTTATAAATAGATCGAAAATTCGACCCCTGATTCTTATATCTTCACCATTTATTTTAAAAAAATATTAATTTGAAAACCATCCATCACGAGGCTTGAAAGTAAACAATCCAATATATGTAGAAGCTGGAGATGCTTCGCTAAATTATGCTAAATTTATAATTTTAATTGCTTCGGTTGCAGAATTTTTGGATTTAGAAAGTGGCTAAATTGGTCGTGCCACGGCAGAAATTATGTTTGTTTTTGTGCCTCGCTGCTCTGTCGTCCTCAGCTTTCCGCCAAGATTCATCTCTCGGAAAAAGTTCCCTGTTGTCAGTAGATCAAAATTTCCTGCTGGAGTTACCGAGGAATTTTTTGAGGTTTTTGCACCGGGAACAGATTTAGTTCCTCCTGACATGTGAACTTCTGCATGACCGTTGTACTGATCACAGCAGCTCTGTTAGATGCACTGCTCGGAGATGGATGGATGTTTCGTTTTGAATGCAACAAGTTCATGAGAGAAGATAATGAAAAAATTGCACATTTCAGACCGTGAACCGTGTTTCAGACCGTGTTCTTTTACATTTCAACGAAACTCTGAGTTAAGAGATTATGCTGAAACTCAAAATCTACGGTAATCTTCAAATGTGACCACGAAGGGCTTTTAACTTTCACTACATTGGTTTGTAAAATTAGGGAGTTTTTCAGAATACGCTCATGCTACAGGCTAATCTAATTCCTTATTACTTGACGCATCATTTCAGCCGTAGTGTCGCCATTGGCCTGAAGGTGTACAATAAGAGGATACTCTGCCTTAACTGTCGACATGTTCCTAGCTTTTAAGTTGCTTCTAATTCGTGGCTTTGAATTTTCAACACCCGTAGCTTGATGAGCAGGATTGCCCTAATTTAAATTCTGTCACTTGAGCGATATCTAGATTTTCTGACAATTTATGCCGTCGTTACTATATATATAGCTTGCAGTCTAAGTTTTTTGAACTCGACTACACTACGCGCTGGTTTTTCGGGCCATAATCCTCATGTTCCAGCTTTTCTCGAATAGAATTTGAGCTCTCAGCATCTGGGAACCCTGCAAAATAATGTGCGATCCTGTGAGGAACCTTAAATGCCTAACTTTAAAATCTTATTCGAATAAAATTCCAGCATTTGGATTTTGACCAAAGGAACAGCCCAGAGGGCACCAATTTGACTTGGAAGAACTTACGCTGTGCCGCAACGGTGACTCAAATTGTTTGAAATTCTGGTCTCTCGTCAGAAAAGGTCGTGGCACATCACCTGCCTCCAACAGTGCCACGCTCGACTCTCTCGCTCTGCTTTGTCAAATGCTGCTTTATCTCAGGAAGGCCTCGCGATTTGAGGAGCGCATTGCATGAGTCCGTCAACACACGTCGCGTTTTCTTAACCCATCAACGGAATGTTTATACGCTTAGTGGCCAAAAAAGTCGCGCATTGCATTTTGACCTACTCTGTATTATGTGCAATAATTTACTTCAGAGTTCATTTCTTCCTGGGAAACAGTACATTGCAACATTCTAGAAGTGTTTATCAATTAAAAAGACATGTTTTCAGTGGATATAGACTTCTTAATTTTAGTTTATATTTAGTTTAGTTTACTTAAGTTAAGTTATGAAGACTCGTGAGGAGAACACGCTATCATATAAAAAAAAGCATTGTTGTGTTACGTCAAAATGAAATCAACTGAAATGAAATGTCAACTGTGGGCATCTGTGAAGTAACCAGTGAGAAATATCAGAAAAATACAGAGACTAAAAGTACGCTGAAAACAGGATACCAAACCCAATTCATTTCGTGGATTTTGTGGAAGGCCCAACATCCTGGATGACAAAGACGGACGCTCTTTGACGTTTGGAGAAAAAAATTAGAGTTCATCCTCGCAAATAATAACTAACAAGTTTCATACTGGTTCAAAAACATTTTCTCAAGGCCCTTTACATCGAGAGTAAAAGAAAATGAATCTAGGACAAATACAAATCCTCCACGAAGACATTACTGTCGGCAGAAAATCTTCAAAAAATTTGTAATTTGCTTCAAAGCGCCGAGATTTGACTGTTAAGGATTGGAAGCATGTAACACTCGACGAGTCTAGATTCATCCTCAGAGCGATGCGCGTGTTATAGGGTATGGCAACAGCCACTTGAAGCTTTGGATCCTTCTTGCATCGTCCCAACAGTTCAGGCATCTGGAGGTAGTGTAATGCTTTAGGGTGGTTTTGCTGGGAAGGACATGGGTTTGCCACTCTATGCAATGACATAATAAACTCCCAGGTTTATTTGCAAGTGCTCTCTGACCACGATCATCCTTCTATGAAGTATTACTTTCCTGATGGCGATAGGGTATTTCAGGGCGATAATATTCTTGAGAACACTTTTGTTGTGGTTCATGTGGCTTAAACTAACTCATAATTTGATCCTTCAACTCACCAACATATCCTCTCCACCCACCTTATCTCTCTCATCAGCCTGCTCATAACATTCCCTCCATCTCGTCAACAACACAAGTTTTGGCTGGGCATTTAAAAAATAAATGCGTCAAACCGCAGCAACTGTGGGCTCTGAAAAGACCACGCGTCGAAAGTTTTGAAGTCGTCATGGCTTAGCAATGTTCGGAATCTTCCTCAGAGGTTCATCACTCCTAAGCCCTCGTGAAGCAAACTTGCCGCAGAAAGCTAGTCTGCACTGGGTTATGTTATTGCGGGCTGAGACCATTCGTTCTTCTCTTTTTGAATGCCGTCGTACGGAATGTTAGCTCTTTGTGTTGGACTGTAAGTTATTCCTGGCCGGATTTTATGCTTACTCCTACTTTTTTCACTCTTTGGAAGGTGGAGTGTGTGTCTTTGTGTGGTTGCAGTAAAGGACATGGAACTCTATTTGATTCATTATTGACTGCGCAATTGAATAATGGTACTCTAGTTACTGTTATAAAAGCATGTGTTTGTTGAGGATTCAAACCCTCAACTCCGTTATGGCCGTCGTGCAGCATGAAAATATTTCAAAGATTCCAGTTTTATCTCCTACCAGTAAGATAGCGCTTTATCAGGCTCATATGCGGAATTTATATAAGTTGAGTGGGTCATTTCCGTTTTTTCGGCTTGAGATGTTCACGTAATTTTGAAGTAACTTACGTATGCATTATTGTGGGATCTCATTCAATTGCTTGCAGGGAAGTTCAATTTAGATTCGAGAGTTCGAACTTCGCTTCTACTTGCGGTAATTCAGTATTTTGTGACCTTTTTTTTTGTGCGAAAGTATGATAACCCTGCTCTAAAATGATGCTAAATTGTATACTTTTATGCGAGCTAAATTGTTGCGTAGAACTTAGTGGAGCTGAATGGAGTTTAAATTGGGACTGATTTCTTGTGTGTTTTTTTATTAAGTGTTGAAATCAAGAGGCGATTAAAAATAAAAATAACCATTGAATACTTGAAAAACTGTTAATCCCTCATGTCTTGTAACAACACAGCTGGCGACGCAAGTTGCCGACGTGATCACGTTCATTGTGTTTTTGCCAACCAAAATCTTCAAATTTTGTTTGAAAAACTCAAGCTTGAGGATTTTGACCAAAAAACACAGCAAGGAACGTAACCAAATCTGCAGAAGAACTTCACCTATTCTAGCTGTAAAGCTACGACGACGTAAAGTGATTAAGAGCCTGGCTCCAGTAGAGCTTACGAGTTGCGGGTTTTAGATATGTTAACAACTTGTGATGTTGCAAGCAAGACACCCAGAACAGCGCAATAAAGGAACCAACCCTCGCTTGTTAAGAGCTCGCGATTATGGAACTTCCCATTGTCTTGTGCGACAGTCCCACTGAGCGCCTCTAGTCCGTATAATTCGTACCCTCCAGCGGCAAGATAGATGAGATACGTTCTTTTTATCCTGGTCTTTGTGTTAGTAGGCTAACTGTTGTCAACTCTTTGTGGGTGTTGCGCGAGTGTGACTTGGTTTCTCGTTTGTAAATTGTGGCTGTTGAATCAGTTGTTTTCATGGTGCGAATTTAACTTGGTTTGTGGTCTACTCGAGTCTGGCTAACTGTAGAACCAGTTTTTGAATGATGCGAATGTGCCTTGGTTTCTCGTAAGGTAGACCGTAAAGCTCGACGCTTCGTCTTGGCGATCTGAAAATGCCGAGCTCAATATTTTGAAGTATCAGAGCAAGGGACACGTGCAGAAAAACAGCTTACTATTCCCGTGAGTGTTATCAGGCAGGGAGACTCTCCATTGTTCTAATAATACGCGTCTGTGAGCTTCGGCGTCAGCAGCATCTGTCAGGTGTGACACCGGCTGTTATGCACGGAGCAGGTGCATGGAGAGTGGAGGCTCGTCCTCTCAATTGTCCCCCGATTGACTCATTTCCTTCCCAATATTCTTCAGTTTAACTTTTTTAATCAATAGAATTTGATCATGAATATCATTTCAGTGTCTGATAACCCTACAGGGAAGACTTCGGTGACGAGTACTTAGTATCATACGTGGTCGTCAGATGCTGAGTGAACTTTGTGATCAAATTTTATTTTAAAAATTGTAGTCTAAGAACCCTACTCTGAACAATTACAACTTCTTACCCTGTATTTTAAAGCTCGCGCTACCCTTTGGTCGCTTTACTGCACTTTCGCATCAGCGTTCAACTAAATGGAAGCTTATGCATGTGATTTAAAAAAGCGCGACCGAATATATTTTGCAAAGAGCTATAGTTGCAGGACCAATTTCTTCCTCACTGAGCAAGAAAGGCGAAATTGTTATCCAAGCTGAGATTTTTCTTCAGATTTCTGGTATTGTCTATTGAGTAAAATCTCGTATGTCAAATGCACAGATCCTTGATCTAACATATTTAGCAAAGCGCAGAAAAAGAGTTCACTTCGAGTAGTATTTTCTTTTACAGATTGAAATACACGTTTAAGAAATTTTTCGACAACAGAGACAGTTCTTATGAATTAGAAATATGAAATAGAATTCAGGTCTATCAAATGTGATAAACCAACCAGGAAATGGGTGCACTTGAAAACCCAGAGTTCTCGGCAGCACTGTGCTGTTCGTTCTTGTGATGCGAGTAAAAGTACAACATGATAGAGGCCATTGCTCTGAAGCAGTAGAGGCGGCGTGGATGGCGCTATTGCCCTTTAAAGTTGCTAGTTGAAGTCATCCTACTGAGACTGGTCGGCTGATACGCTCGTCTTATCACTGCAATTGGAGCCTTATCGCCTCATGAGTATCTAGGCCTCGCTAGCTCTTGCCTCACATGGGGCCGAGCTGCGCATCTCGTCAGGACCGCGAGTCTCAAGTTCTTATGATCGAGTCCAACGCTATCTCGGGACAACTTTATTCTACACTTTGTCGGGGTATCCTATTTAAATGTTAGTTTTTTTTCTTTTCGTTCGTCCTGTCAACGTTGTATGCAGACTGCGGCGAGTTTTTCACGCTGTAAAGGAATAATTGTAATTCAAATTCTTCTATTGTTTTGGCGCAACTTTTTCTCTATGCATCCGCGAACGTCCGTGGATTTACTCTAGTCTAGTTTCATGAATGTCGTCCCGTTTTTCATACGTTCAAGTTTGTTGGGTTGTACTCTCGTCCTAATCTGTCGCTGTACCCTCGTCATGAGTAGTTTGTTGCATTCTTCTTGTTTTGTTTGACAATCTCCAGCCTTTGTAAAAGTTCCGTGCTTAATACTAGTGAGTCATTATTGAACTTCTCTATGGACATTAGCATTATCGTCGTCTCTCTCTGAGCTGCTCATCACGGATCAATCGCTGCCCAAATTATGCACTTAATGTGTATTTGTCTTGAGCTGCATGTATATTTACTCATGTGATGGCGGTCGTTTGCTAGCATGATAATGAGACTTCTATGATCACACATGATGACTGTAAGCTTTAAGAAATTATTATCTCAGAATGAAAAATGCTATTTTCATTCATTCATTTTGGGAAATCAATTTTGGGATTGAATTTCACGTAAGTGATGCTTTTAGCTTGTGGCCCTTTATGAAATAAATAAACATCATAAATTTTCATTCCGCTCTGTATTTTTTGATCAAGAGAATTCTTTATATAACAAACTTTGAGCAACTTAGGAGGAGGTAGCATACCTTGTCTTCACAGTGATGACGTGTGAATGTAGCTGTGCCATGATAATTTGGCGGTTCTGATTGATGCCTCTACAACACGCAGCTGATTCGAATGGAATTGAGAATGTATTGATGGGTTATGTTTCGAACGTAGGTAAGTCATGTTGTCGATTTTTCTTTGATGTCAAGAGGAGGTGGGCATGTCAAGTCACCTGAAAAACACCTACTGACCATTTTTCTCCTATTTAGTTTCTTTTACTTTGGAGTCAGAAAGTGTTTATTAGAATCAAGCGTACTTTTTCGACTGCTGTGTTTCGGATGCTCAGCATAAGGGGGATGGGAGGGATAGGAATGTTACTAAGTATTTTCATAATGATGTATTGTTTACTGTTTATCTTCAACATGTATCTGATGTTAAAAATGCAAAAATGTTGAAATTATGGGAGCGGCTGAGTATTTCTTCACGTAGTGCAAAGCTTGTAACTTGAAACGAACAGAAATTTGGGCTCAATTTTTCAAAATAAATTTCAATTCTAAATTAAGTTACGACCAGCTCATTGCCTCAGATATTTATTACTTCCAGATCAATTTCTCTACCCGGAATGGCTCAAAACCTAAAGCAGGAAGAATATGCGAGTTAAACTTTTGTAAATTCTCCAGTTATACGTCATGATCATATGCGAACCTTCTCTTGTATGGAAAAAATAAGCAGAGTTATTCACAATTTTAATTCATCAATGAGTTAGCTAAATTACTCATGTTAATCTAAATTTATTTGAGGTTCGAATAAGACTTATAACTTGAGGCTCGACTGTAAACAATTTCCTATATTCTTACTTTCGACGTAAAAGTTTCTCGTACGTTGTTTAATCTACACAACTGAATTAGAAAGGAACATTTTTCTAAGGTCTCTTAATCTGCACGACTTTATTTTCAAAGGGGCACGAGCCTCTGCTATCAGAATTGGCCCGAACTGAGCATTTCTTTTGTGTCCGCCCTCAATTGTGCCCGCGGCCCGGACGAGTTTGGGCCGGCCTGTGACGCGGCGGACAGTTAACATAACAGGTGGTGCGGGTGCCCGCGCTGCCGGCGCTCGTTTCAGATACGCCTCAGCTACAACACTGGGTCCGATTTTCAACCAATTGACGTGGTCGTAGTGGTAAAGCTGGCCGCATTAAGTCCTTCTACTTGATTTTCAACCAGTTTACGTGGTCGTAGCGGTAAAGTGTGTAGCATTAAGTCATTCTACTTCAGTCCTTCTACTTAATTTTCAACCAGTTTACGTGGTCGTAGCGGTAAAGTCCTTTTGGAAGCATTCTTCAACTTAAGTCTTTCTACTTGATTTTCAACCAGTTTACGTGGTCGTAGCGGTAAAGTCCTTTTGGAAGCATTGAGTCCTTCTACTTAAGTCCTTCTACTTGATTTTAAATCAATTTGCGTGGTCGTAGCGGTTAAGTTCTTTTAGCAGTATTAAGACCATTTATATGGCTACGCTACGTGCTTTTTCGGGCCAAAATCTTGAAATAGGAGCATTCTGAAATATAATCGGAAATTTAAGCTCTCAGCTTCATAAAATAAACTTATACTTTTGGATTGTAACTGCACAAAAACAGTAGCATAGTTAAGCCGTCTTGTGACTACACGCTGCATGTAATACTGCTACGACAACGTCAACTGTTTGGTTCTAAAAGTTCAAGCATTCATATTTTGACGCGGAAAAACACGTAGCATAGCCAAATTGGCTTGTAACTAAACGCAGTACGCTGTACCACAACGTCGACGTGAACTGTTTTACAATCCCGCCAGAGAAACACGGACACCACACCCGCACCCACAGGCCTGTGTGGTGCTGAGGGCAGTCGCGCGTGTTGTGAGCTCCGGGGTGATGTGTAACACTTTGACTACAATTGGTTGAACTGAAGTTCAATGTTCAACTCAAATTTGAAGGCAATTGTTGTGAGCAATTTTGAGAACAGCAAACATAAACTAGATCGTACATTTATGTAGTTTTCATTAAGGATTTATGAGAATTGAGTTTGTGATTACTGGTCAACCAACATCATTATGAAAATCCCCTCCGTGGACACCGGTGGTGCACGTTGCGGTCAAAGTGTTAAGACTGCAGCAGTGGGGGTCTGCTTTTGGGGCTTTGTGCTTGCTTCTTTTGCTTTATTTTGTGTGATATCAGTAACCTCTCTATCTTTGGTAAAGTAAACCTTCCTATCTTTACCATGCCAACTTAATTTACCGATCGTATTTTTCTTATCTTTTCTTTCTCTTTGTTGTAAAGGTAATCTTCAAGCCATAGCATGATAACCTTATTTTCTATACTGACGATAGATACAGTGTTTCTATTTGTAGAAATATTTCTATCTGTTGTAGTGGTAACCTTCTTATTTAGAGTAACGCTAATCTTGCCATCTTTGACAACCGTATGCGTTCTGTTCGTCTCTTTGGTAATGATTGCAAACCATCAAAAGAGTAACTTTTTCCATTAGTGGTAATCGTTACTTCCCTTGGTAACTCCATGTGAGTTACTCTGTGCTTACCGTTTATTGTTATTTCCCCTGCCGAAATATCACAAAGTACTCTGGAACTTGAAATATCAACTTATAAGTATAATGGAGAGCCCAGTAATTCGCATTTCAATAAAGCAGTTGTTGAAAAATTCCGTGAGTTCCGTTTAAAATATTTACTAGTCAATTTTTAAAATAATATTTCCCTACAGCTGGCATTTTGGATACCTGCTAGAATACCATTTAAATAATTTTTATTAAGACTTAGTTATATAGTCAATGTGGCTTCATTTTATATGTGAACTTCATAACCCCAGTAATCAGTCCAGTCTGATCTGTAGTGAAGAACCATAACATGACAATTATATCGCTAGTCACCACTTCCGTTATATTTTTCTGAGGCTAATCCTGAACTGCTCCTATTTCGAATCCAGAAATAAAAAGCAATAAATCTCCCGCGAGTATTGCTTCTAGTCGCGAATAATCGAACTATGTTTGCGTGACATCAACCAGCTCAATGTTGAGTTGAGTGATGTTTAGTTAAATGATGTTTAGTTGAGTGATATTTAGTTGAGTGATGTTTAGTTGAGTGATGTTTGGTTGAATGATGCTTAGTTGAGTGATGCTTAGTTGAGTGATGTTTAGGTGAGTGATGTTTAGTTGAGTGATGTTTCGTTGAGTGATGTTTAGTTGAGTGATGTTTGGTTGAGTGATGTTTAGTTGAGTGATATTTAGTTGAGTGATGTTTAGGTGAGTGATGTTTAGTTGAGTGATGTTTAGTTGAGTGATGTTTAGTTGAGTGATGCCTAATTGAGTGATGTTTAGTTGAGTGATGTTTAGTTGAGGGACATTTTTAGTTGAGTGGTGTTTAGTTGAGTGATGTTTAGTTGAGTGATGTTTAGTTGAGTGGTGTTTAGTTGAGTGATGTTTAGTTGAGTGATGTTTAGTTGAGTGATGTTTAGTTGAGTGATGCTTAGTTGAGTGATGTTTAGTTGAGTGATGCTTAGTTGAGTGATGTTTAGTTGAGTGATGTTTAGTTGAGTGATGTTTGGTTGAGTGATGTTTAGTTGAGTGATGCTTAGTTGAGTGATGTTAAGGTGAGCGATGTTCAGTTGAGAGATGTTGAGTGCAGGAGTGCCGTCACCATGTCCCGGGCCGCTCAGCGTGCCAGTCCCACCATTCGTCTCCAGTCAGCAGTGCAGCAAGGCTCCATTTTTCTGGCATTGCAATAAGCAGCGCTGAGGATCAGGAGAGATTGTGGGGTTCGGACACAGTTTGCCTGCTGTTGCTTGGCTTTGCTTTATTTACCTACCTCTCTATCCCATCAGCAACTCGTCATTGATGTATGCTGAGCTCAATTTATGTCCGCAGTCTTCGTCTTCGTAATTCTGTTTTGAACTTACTCGTGACGTGTTCTTTTCGTGCACTTCCCGAATCATTTGGGTAAGGGGAATAAATGTTAGCTGGATATCAAGAATGGGGCTGATCGCTTTCATGTAAATCGACTGCATATTAGCCTAGTGAGAGCCTTGGTAGCATCTTCTTCTTACGATAGTCCCCAACGTGACTTTCGGAGTTAGCTTATCCTGTACATTGGTACGCTTAAATATTGGTTGTGTCGAATTGCTGTTGTTCCAGTTTAATATTGAGAGTTTTATCGAAATTGCTTTATTCAGCATCGTAGATATGCCCCTCAAAGAGCTAGGGCGGTTGTCTTGCAGAGCAACATCGGGTCTCGAGTATTCTTAGCTATTTAATTATCGAAATAAGCAGTATATACAGTGTTGTACGAATCACTCTTACTTCAGCAAAATGCATCGCTGTTGCATTACCACAACAGGACAAAACAACCATAGCTCGAAATATCGTTTCTCAAAAAAGAAGGTAAATTTTGCTTAGTGAACATTTCTAATAAAGGTTAAGGGTAAAAACTCAAGGTTGAAGATCTGCCTTATCAGAGCTGGGAACTTACTTTGAAATGAAACAAAACTAATATGCTGAGTTTTTTGTGGTGGTTACCGCATGGCTGCAGACTCGAGGCTTGAGTTCTGTCTACTGATCTGGAATCCGACGTAGATAGCAGTTTTATCGTTCGCTTGAATTTCAGTTGTGCTATGATTGTCTAGGGGGACTAAAAGGATAGTAATTTTTTTATTTTTCGAAACTGCATTTTGGGGACTCTATCCACCATATTCTTATTGATCTCATTTGAAAAAAGAAAACAATCCATGTTTTACTCTTGCATTACTGATTGAAGGGATTTGATAGTATTACAATAAACAACTGTAGACAGTTCACATCAAAAACATTAACGAATTGGAAGCTTTTCGAATTACTTCTCTAACTGCCAACTTCATTGGGCACTGGAACCAATCACCTCTGCAGCACTGAGAAACGGAAAAGAGAGCTATAGGCCTTCGTTGTAACCAAGAACTTTAGTCTCTTCCGGCTATATTTGCTATAATTACTTCGCAAATAGTCGCTACATAAACATGGTTTGGAGAGAGATAGGGAGCACATTCTGTGACAGTATTTTTCCTCGTTTCATCCCGTCAGCATCAAGCCGGAAGTTTTTTGGAGCCGCCATTTGTTGGGGAC
Organism: Platorchestia sp. MABIK; assembly: GCA_014220935.1. Lineage (NCBI taxonomy): Eukaryota > Metazoa > Arthropoda > Malacostraca > Amphipoda > Talitridae > Platorchestia > Platorchestia sp. MABIK. The sequence goes on from JACJUY010001803.1 coordinate 59,711, forward strand.
TTTTGGGACTGCGCCGTGGGGAAAGTTTCCAGCTCTGGCGTTAAACTTTTTACTGCGAGTGATGTGCAAGTTTTTATTCTCGGCAAGTTCACTATGGGCTTGCTCGTGATCTTAACGTTTGAAACTTTGAGTCCGCTCTTTCAGTGCGGTCAAGTTTTGGGATGTATTTCGGTGCTTGATTAATGCACTTGTGCCAACCCTGCATCCATGGTTCTTCTGTTCTCCGCCACTACTGAGAATGAATCGATGCACTTCAAACGTCCACTGATAAATATGAGCACTATTGCATCGATGATCACTACTCATCTCAGAACAGAGACTTCTAGAGTACCGCGTGAGAGCGATGCAATTCCGTCGCTTAAGTTTAGGTTACCTGTTTTTTTTAATTAGAAACGTCTTCAATGAGGCAACTCTCTTAAACGAGTTTTAGTTTTCATTTTGAAATTTGTGTACCAACTTGGTGCTGTCCAGAAATCGGAAAATAACAAATCATTCTTCATCAGTATGCTGTCTAAATTCCTATGATATTTCAGTGATCAACACACGTCGTAGTTGATAAGAGCAGATGAACAACTCACTCTATTTTGCAGAAATCGACGTGAATAACAACCCAGTTTATTACAGCTGCGAGTAAAACTCCTTAAAACTGTTCTAAAGTTTTGGTGTCGTGTTCCAAGCTGCATTGCGATCGACTGCTCGACGACAGGGAAGAGTTATTGCAGCCGGGACCTGACGCACGACTGAAGGCTACAGCGATTGCGACTCGCGCGCGTCGACGCCAAGACTCTTTCTAAGAACTCGCTATTCCTCGATGAGAAATTTCTTTCTTAAATCCCGAAGACAGATACTCTAACTTATTGGAGAAAGGTGCATTAGATACTGAAGGCTCGTTCATCATGCTGCACAGCGTACGAAAATTCTTTGGGGTTTTTAGGGGGATTTCGGCTGGGATTAGCCCCACTATAGAAACTAAAGCTTCGAATCTGCTTCTGCGCCCACGCAAAATGATTACGTGCTTAACTTACTTCCTCGTGCCTCGCTGAGCTGTTACATCAAATGGACGGATCATAATTTTTGCATTATGTATTTTATCGTGATCATGTCAACTTGCTACTTTTGGAAGATCAGTTTTGTTAATTGAAGAAGTCGTGCACTCTGCGCCTCATCTTCCATTCTATGTTCGGAGAGAGCTGGTTGGGTGCTGAGACCTTGGGCCTACTAATTACTTCAGCTCCGTCAGTTACGTATTAGCATACTATTGAACTCAATTTATGCTCCTTTAATTTTCTTTGAATGACACATTTTTGAGCAGCTGATTATGGTAATTTTCGTGAACTGAGGTTATTGGTGTTTTTTCCACTTTACGGTTTCTGAGCTTGCACCATCCAAATAGGGTCTAGAAGTGATTCGAAAATTACAGGGCTCGTATCTGAAATTTATTACCACGAGGAGCGAGAGCACGACTAGTTTTTACGCAATATTGGCTTGAGAATCTTTCATGGTTCAACATCTGAATAACAACAAGATACTTGTACGTTTCCTCAATGTTTTGGTTTGAAAGAATGTTGTTTTTAAGGACAGATGGCTTGAGCTGGTTTTTGTCTGATCCTCGGCAGGATGAAGCAACGACCTCGTCTTGAACAGTGCCGGCGGGTGCAGTTACGTAAATGAGTTACCGTTCGTACAAACTCTAATTTGTCTGCTGATATTTACTGTTTGTGTAGACTGGATGATTTAGGGTCCAAGGAGAGAGTATCGTTCAGTTACCTGACTGTTTCGGTACCATAGTGGGTGTCTTCTGCATATAGCATTTTATAAAACCACATTTCATTAGGAAGTTATGGGTAAAAAACGGAAGAGCTCCTCACTGTTTAAAATTGTTTTTTAAACAGTCATTGGTTTTGTCCTTAATTTTTATTAAAATTTTGATTTCCTCGGCAAAATCTACCTTCTTTGTGAGAAACAACACTTCGCGCTATTTTTTTGTCCTGTTGCGGTAGTGCAAGAACGATGCATTTTTCTGATGTGAAACTGATTCGCACATATACTACTCTTTTTTTTACTATTAAATAGTCATGGAAACTCGAGTCCCGATGTTGCTCTACAAAGTGTTTTACGTTTTCTTTTCGAAATTTTGATTTTTCGCTGCTTAAGCTGGTGATGATGTAGAGTCACTGCATAAAAAGCTGCGCAAAAAGATACTACGAGTTACCAAGATTGTTAGTTTATAGGACAGTAATAATTTCACCCTCGAAATCAGAGCTAACATTTACGTGGCTCTACTACTCACATTCATCTCGCGCTCGGAAATGTCCTCTGAAAATTGTTACTCCTAAACTAGACTGGCCACAAACTGTTCCAGAGCTGCAGCCATTTCTGACGCAAAAGGGTCCAGGTTCGTGCTTTTTGCTGCTGTGACACAGGAGGACGGCAAGGAACTGCCTCTTTCCCAACTTGGCGGAACGTCTGCCCCAACGTTATTATGCCCTGCAGTTGTCACAGCTGCACCATTTTCACGAATGAAGAAGTTCATAAGTGAACCAGACCAAAATGTTGTATTTGTTCACATAGATTCAGAGAATTTGGCTGGAGTATTTTAGAAATAGTAACAACGGGAAAACATTGGTTTTTGTCAGAGCTTGAAATAGAGTTTGGTTTCACGAGATGGTGAATGCTGTACCGACTCCCTGATCTGATTGTAGTTCGAAACAAGGTTACAATTGTGAACCTGTGTTGCACGTGGCCCATTGGGTAATAAAGCTCGTCTTTAGTGACAAATGGCGAGGGTTCGAGACCCCGCAGTGTTTGCACGGTGTATCTTCTCTTTGAGAAAACAAAAAGTTACAATTTCCCTTTCGATCCATGTTTATGAAAAGGCTTCCTGGTGTGCCGGTAATGATTGTCATTGCAATCTGGGTTTAAATATTAAGACGATTGAAAACTTGAATGACGTTTATCAACTTGATTGACATAAAGTTAAATAAGCCTATCTTTCAGAACACTCTGAACTGGTGTTTGCGCCAGCACAATGTTGTGAGCCGTGACGCTTTGCTTCGATCGTTGCCTGTTTTTGGCAGCCGCGTTGCGTTCACGCTGCTGTCGCTAAGCATGCACCAGCCCGAGCTGGGGCTTCTTGTGTGTTTGTTTATAAACGCACTTACGATAATAAAAATACGTTGAGTGTTAGAGTTGATCTCTCCAATTGGTTATTAACCAGCCCTGAACAGCATGTTGAACCTTCATCCAATTTTTTTTAGCAAGAGTGGGAAATTCTCGAATGAAATGTTAAAAAATTATTTTTTACCAAGATGATATTCACGTTGTGTGCTATTGGAATAGCCGTTTTCGTATCGGTATGGAATTATTGTGTAAAATGAAGAACATTTTTCCGCTGTTGTTTCATGATCGAAATTATGAGGATATCTTGGACAGATGATTTAAACTGATAAGTACTAAACGTCGTCGTCTGCAGCAAAATGATGAACTTGGCTCACGCTGAAAGTGTGGAGTAACACTAAATTGTCAAGTTAATTTCAAAAACAAATTCAGCCTCTTTCAAAGCTATTGAATAGAAATACAGATCCCAGAACAAAAGTGCAGTAAGTCACAATGACGATTTAATTGCGTCATATGCACTGTCGTTAAGTAACTATGTTCCTTGGAATAAAAATGGGCCTGGCTGTGCAATAATCTTTAATAGAGGTCACGTATTCCGTTTGAATGTGAGTGCGTTAACGATATTCGAGATTACGAAAATGTTGAATTTGAAATCTTTGACTTAGAGACCTTCCTAATTACTTCGAATATTTCTTTCCTCTACGCTAACATCGTACATGAAATCGTGTATGACTGTAAATGGACCTGACGAAGTTTTCTCCAGAGCCAAAAAGTCATGCGCCTGCTCCTAGCTAGTTGAGATGACAAGCAATTTAGAACCAATTTAAGACGCAAAGCTACAGCAGCTGTACATACCTGTTCAATTCCGCTACACAAATCCTCACAGCTGTATAGCATGAGTCCCTTAATTCAAGTGCGGCGCTATTTGATCCTACTGTTGTTTGTTTAATGCAAACAAGATGAAGTGACGTCTCCAAGTTTTGGCAGCGTGGACTCCCCCCTTTCTCTTCAGACGAGCCCGTGATTTCCCTGAAGGCAAATTTGTAAGGTGCGCAAATTTCTGACGCTCGTTTCCCTTTGTTTCTTCTTTCTTTTCAGAGCGCCTATGCCAGCCTCGCGTTGGGGAATCACGCTTAGTTCTGTTTGATGAGCCTGGTGACTTCCTGCCCTATCTTCGGTCTTAAATTTAAAATAAAAACCGCTCAATCCGAGTTCCGAATTTTCTCAAGAACAAATGAAATTTGTTTAATATGGGTGTTGATTGGCAGAGATTTCACACACATTTTTTCATTTTTTACTGTAAAATTTGAACATTAAAATACCTGAAAGTGGGTACCGTGGATTCATGTTAGTTTCCGACGGGTGATAAAATCGAGTACAATGTGTTCGTGTAAGCTTCTGCTCTGTTCGCTGATTCTCTTTTCTGTGTTGATGTTGGCAGGAGAGGACAGCGTTTGCAGGCCGCTGTGCTTGCCTGTGGTGTTACAGTTCCTCTTTCAACTGAGAACGAGAAGAGTGTCGCTAGGATTGTTCTAGCAGCGTACCATCAAACGGCACCAAGAAGTACATTACTCTGATTTTAATTGATGGTTTTGGCAGGCGTCCAATGAGGTCTATAAATACAGCGCGGTCACCAATGATACCTTCTCACTCAGAGAAGTGATCACGGTCTCGCTCGTGTCACTCCCATGGAAATGATGAACTTTTCTGCTACACAGACATCAGCGACTCAACTTTTAACTTGTGGAATTTGAAACATAATGCACAGCATGACTTAATACGAATACTGGGGTCTTAGTTAAAATTGCTTTCAACATTTTATTTGAGATAGAGTAGCGATGCTAAAAAATATGTTTGTGTTATTCCTTTACAAATTCGTGACTTCGATTATTATCGATGTATTTCATAGCAGTGTAAATTGACTTCAGCAACTATGCAGCATTATTTTACATAAATATTTTCATTCAATAACCAATGAGTAATATTACTAATCTCATTATTTCAGTAGAAGTAGAAATTCTGGAATGTACGTTACAAATATCTAATATTTTCGTCTACAATTTTTGAGCTGCATTGCTGACATAATTCATATTCTGCTGCTACCCTGTGCAAGAGATATGGTATGTCTTATATTCATGCATTATTTCACTTCAAATAACGCTTAATGTTCTTCATGTTCTAAAAACAATAGTTGAACCCTACACTGTGGTTAATATTTGAATTAATCTAGCCTTCTTTTGCTGAATTTCCCCGTCTAAATGAAAGGTAAAATTCAAACATGAACAGCTAAGTTCAACCAATCTAATTGATGTAAGTTTGCTGTTTATCATCGTGAGATACGAGTCTAGGAACTGGTAATCTTCCGCTGAATAATCTGATGATTCTTGATGTAAATATTGTCTAGAGATTTATTTTCCTCTTGCTATTGTACATTTTATTGAACTATCACTATTTTACCAGTGCACACTTTAGTCATCTAGGAAATAAAAAGTGATTATGTATTAAAAATAAAGCGCCAAAACCATGAAAGCTAGAATAAAGAACCGTTTTTTTTAGGTGTGAAGTTTTAGATTCGTAGAAATTTCACCTCCGTATGTCGGGATGACTGCTCACTTTTTTTAACACATTCTTGCTGTGAAGAAATCGCTGTTAGCTCTTAATGCAGCTTATAAATACAGGGTGTCACAAAAATATACTCACTCTTTTTCTGTCAAGCACTCTTCTGGTTGCTTATGATGTGTTTGTTGACAAAGATGCAAGTTTAATGAGTTAAATCTATGAAAGGAACGTTAAATTTGAAAAAAATTAAAGCCATAAGGAGAGGCTTAGTTGCTCTTGAAACAAAAATGAATAAACACGAGTCACCTTCAGTCAAAGGATAACTGTGTTTTGTGTGGCACCCTGTTGGTGCCGTGCTGGTTGTCGCGGGGAATTGAGTGGTGATCTATGAATCTTGTTTATGTTTTTATACTTGTATAGTACTGTTACAGTACTGTTCATCGCAGATATATGACCGTCAGCCCATGTTTCCTCTTAAGTTTTTTGTCGACCAATATTATTGTTCCATTTGGTGGAAAGGGTTATGGAGTAACTAGAACATTACATCTTCATTGGGCTGCATTTTAATCTCCTCGTGAATTTTTGTGGCTAAAGTAGATCAAACGTACGTGCTTTGCAAAGCTGCGAATACGTTACCAATACATAAAACAATACAATAAATTAAGCTTAGAGGGGAGAACACTAAAGCCTATTTCACCGTTGATTGTGTCAAGGATGCCGGTAGGCGCTTCACCTGCGGAGCCCGCGCACTTGTTGACCTGCTGAGGGCGCTCAAATGAGGTACGTGAGCCACAAAATTTACAGGGAAATTAAACTGCAGCCAAAGGAAGATGTAATATTCTTGTTATTTCATGACCTTTTCCGCCAGATGGACTATATAATTCAAATGGTTAACAAAAACGTTAGAGGAAACATGGTTCGGATTGTGCTCGCGGTGGTACAGTGGTTAAGGGATCGGCCTTGCATGTTGAAGACGAGGGTTCGTATCCCGGCACTGGCGAGGGGATTTTCCCCGTTGGGTATGAGGGAGAGCTCAAGCCCAATACCCCACTCAACCCAGGTGTCGGAAATGGGTACCGGCATCACGGGGGAACCGTCTTGTTGTCCTATATATAGTGTTAGTTATAAGACATTTGAAAAACCAATGCTTAAGAACATATGTATCAGGCTTGATTGGAAATAAAGCATCCTAAGATGCCGATGTTTGTTTTCTGACATTTATTATCATTATTATTTGCGGAGCAGTTGATTCGCACAATGGATGTCCTTATCCCACTTGTGTTAGACGCGCTCCCTGCACGCCACACTACCAGCTCTAACTTCTGTCAAGGCTCTAATGCATTCAGGTGAATAATCCCTGCGCGGCGCATAATTTTTTTGGGTGTTTTGAAACTAGCTCTTGAATTCTTGTGAATAAGTCATCGTTTTGCTCAAATTACTATTTTTAACTGAATAAAAAATTGGTAAGGAATTTAAGCCAGAGCGGTATGTACCGATTTGGCGGAACATTGTTCGTTTTCATTTTCAAATTTCGAGTAAAGTGCCGTTTGTTCATTTGAAAAGTAATTCATTTGATTTACATTGTTCAGTTTACGATGACTGCTTTCGTCGAGTCCCCTGAATCACTAAAATGAACTCTTCAATAAGCAGAGTTTGACGTAATAACATCAATAATCATTTTTCATCATTTTCTTCAGTCCTCAAGGTAACCGCAATGAAGCAGAGGCCAGTCGCCCGAGTGTTCTAGTAAAATGCTGTTTTAAAATTCTTTATTTCTAGTTGGCATAGCGTTGCACTTAAGGCGATAAACTCCCGGGTTCATTTCCCGAAATTGCGGAGCATATTTGCCAGAGCAAACAGCTCCCTTGGTGAGGCAAAAAATGGAACACGCGAGCAATATCTAGCAACTTTAAAGTTGACGCCTACTATTCAATGATCTTACATATCACTTCCTCTCCCCTAAGCTTGGAGCTGATTAAACCTTGCAATTGCAAAAAAATGTAATTATAGAATGAAATGATCAATAAAGTTTTTTACGGAAGCATGGAACGTCGACCCAGCAACCACATTATAGTGTTTGTTGAGGCAACCAGCGGCTCTCGGAAGTGATTACATTTTTTTCTGGCTGGCCAAAATCCTGGAGTGAGGGTTTTATTCAAATAAAATTTGACCATGAAGGCACCGAGTAGTCTTTATGATAAAATTTTATTTGAATGAAGCGTAAAAACGTTGCGACGGTGCCAGATACCGAGTTGTCTTTGTGATAAAATTTTATTTGAATGAAGCGTAAAAACGTTGCGACGGGGCCAGATACCGAGTGGTCTTTATGATAAAATTTTATTTGAATGAAGCGTAAAAACGTTGCGACGGTGCCAGATACCGAGTTGTCTTTATGATAAAATTTGATTAGAATAAAACATAAACTTGATTGGGGCAATAGCAAAGCTACTCAGGCAACTCTGGGCTTGAGCCACATTTCAGAAAGCGTAATTAAATTTCGGGAGCCGTGGTGCACGTCAACCGTGGAATTAAATGGAATGCCTCGTGGTGTTGTCGTGCTGTTCGTTGTGTCCAGAACTTATATTTTCTTAGCGTTGTTGCCGGGTGTACCAAGTGCGCTGCGTCGCCTGGCGGTCCTGCAAAATTTGTACGCCTAATAACAGCCGCTCCTAGAATGCCTGGAATAGTTCTTACTTTTCTCATTACTGCTGTGTCAGTAATAAGTAAATTTTACTTATGTATGAAAGACTGTTCTCTTAAATGCAGAGGTTCCTGGAAAGCATCCTGGTTGCGTGTGTTCAGTTGTGGGGGAAATATAGTGTTTTTGGATGTCCTGTACCTCCCTTCGTTCTACATTTTTTGTTGCCGTGAAGCAATTTATCCCGGATCGACTTCCTTTCAGATCATTAGTTCCTGAGAACGCTATTACTCGCAGTAATTACAAAACTATCACAACTAAATCACACCGAGTGATATATTGCACGAGTTTGGATTAGGTCAGTTGTCAGACGAGATTAGATTATGTCTGATGTCTCAGAGGCTAGACAAAACTTCAAATTGGCGTTTTGTGATGGCGCTACAAATGTCTGAACTGTGCACAAATGGATTCAGAAGTTTTACTCGAAGGCTGAAAACTTCGAAAATGAATCAAGGAGATTGAACTGATGCATCAACCGACAGACAGTAGCTTTGACATCAACAGTTGTATCAACAGTTGATGTGTCAGATACATCAACTGAAAACTGTTGATGCAGATGAATGAACTGCATGTGACAGCAGTACGGATGACATAAAATCTTGTAATATGCCCAACCACGCACGCAAATTTCCAACTGACTGCTATATTCTTTAACTGTAAAAATGAAGCTAAAATTGAATTATTTCTGAAAATCATTCTGGTTTATAATTATATCATTTACTCCTCAAGTGTATCACTATACTGGACAAATTACTGCCTAACTTGTTCTACATAGATCGGCAGTTTTGTTGGAATCATCAGCATCTATGATACCATTGTATCAGATTTAATTGCGGAACTCGCCTATCCTGACACATGCCTGCAACACTGTTCACTTAGATTATACCCAACCATCTGGAGCCGTAACTAGTTATAATTGCCCCACTCCAATTAAACATTAAAGACAGTTGGCATTCGCTCCCCATTCGCCTTAATTTTCATCCACACGTTTGATAACTTCTCATCTTAAATTACTCCGTTAGTTGAACAAATGTGATAAACTTTTTCATAACCATCGCATCATTTTCTCGCTGATCTTGAGGGGAGAACATGATCACGTGCAGCCGTAGCACTCACCCATCGCGGGGGTGGTGGCGTGGCTTCTAGTATTTCCAAGAACCACTCTGACGAAATTCCAAAAGGATGACGCGTGGTTGAATTCACTCAACCATTTTGAGCGCAACGGTGTAGAATCACATAATTTAATATAATTCATTAATTTAGACTAGAATATAAGGCATTGCAGGACTTAACTACATATTTGAAGGAGGCGTGAAGCAAGAGGGGAAATTCGACTCGTGTAATGCGGTGTGGTGTCACGGACGCAGGGCTGAACTGACGCGCTCATCTCGGCCGCTGTCCAACGTGCTCTGTGCCAAGCGCACCTCCTGTGTTGCTCGCTACCTGTGTGTTGCGCACCTCCTATGTTGCTGCGCCGCTACCTGTGTGTTGCGTACCTCCTATGTTGCTGCGCCGCTACCTGTGTGTTGCGCACCTCCTATGTTGCTGCGCCGCTCCCTGTGTGTTGTGTACCTCCTGTGTTGCTGTGCCGCTACCTGTGTGTTGTGCACCTCCTGTGTTGCTGCGCCGCTACCTGTGTGTTGTGCACCTCCTATGTTGCTGCGCCGCTACCTGTGTGTTGTGCACCTCCTATGTTGCTGTGCCGCTACCTGTGTGTTGCGCACCTCCTGTGTTGCTGTGCCGCTACCTGTGTGTTGCGCACCTCCTGTGTTGCTGTGCCGCTACCTGTGTGTTGCGCACCTCCTGTGTTGTTGCGCCGCTCCCTGTGTGTTGCGCACCTCTTATGTTGCTGCGCCGTTACCTGTGTGTTGCGCACCTCCTATGTAGCATCTGTTGCTGTGTTGCACTTCTTCTGTTGGATTGCATGCTTTGTGTTGCTGGGCTGCCTTTTTGTTTTGTTGTTGTGTGCACTTTTTGCAACAAGCACATCTTTTTTTCATGAAATCCTTTGGAGTAACAATGGGCGCACCGAAATCGCTTCTTAGCAACTTGTTCACTTCTTGTACTTTATGTATTTATTTAATCTTTACCTCCTTCAAAACTGGGGCGCTTCCACAATTCCTGAAGTCTCTTTTTTTCCCGTTCCCCGCCGCGCAACAGCTCTTCCGGCTTGCTTTGCTTGTCTGCCCTGCAGGATCTGTCTTGTAGCGCGTGTATCCATTGGAGTTCGTTCTGCTGTACTGTCCATGTACTGCTGAACTTGTAAACTTGTTTGTATGGGTTAGCGTCTGTTCATTATCGCAAGAATGTCTGTTGTGAGTGTGGCTCTGCTCAGCCGGTATGGATACGATGACTGAGGGATAGGCATGATGGCGTGCCCTCACACCTCCCATTTGAAGAAAATTGTACTTGAGGATTTTGGTGGCAGAAATAGCTCGTGGCACAGTCAAGTTGACAACTTTTTTGTGCGTAAGCTGTATCGTTAAATCGACTTTATGTTGTTTGGAAATTCATCACCTGAAGATCATAAATTTGACAATGCTGACTTATCTCAAATTCTACAGCGTTGGCTGCAAATTGCAAATATTGGTTGCTTATGTAATTCAAGCGCCAAGTCGTCATTGTTATTAAATATTTTATCTTTTATACCGATAGTGTGTTTCACGCTTATCTTTCAAGCTCTCTTCCTCTCTGATGTAATAGCTCTCGTGCTTTACTGCTTTACGCGATTTCCGTTCCAGTGCGATGCTTGCGTAGGAGCTGTAATAATGTGGCTTGGCAAACACCCTCGTTTTTTTATCCCTTGGTCCATGGCGCTCTGGTTAACAATCACAGTTTGTGTTCGGGAAAGTTCATCCTGTAAATGCAATCAATCCCCGAGCTCTACAACAACTCATGGGAACCTTTACTTATTCGGATGAAATTCAGTCTCATGTATTCATTTTATACGATGCCATGAAGAACTTGGACTGATTTTATGCGTGCAAATTACGGTTCGTATAAGACGATCGAGTCATTTAACTACTAGCGATGCTCTGAGCTCTCAAAATTTTAATTTCCGGGGCTAGATTTTAGTGAACGTTTGAAATAGACATTACTTTGTAACTAACTTTGAATTGAAAAAAAAATTCAATGGAATTATCGCACGCTTCATTACGGTTAATTCAAATACGCTTGTCCATTTTTTAATTTTTCATAATTTGTAATAGTTTGTGAAAGAACAGTTTACAATTTGTTTAAAGTTTGCATATGTCTACCACGAAATGATTCGTTTCATTCCGCTTCTGATTCTGTCCTCCAAAATAGAAGATACATCCTAGATACAAGACCTTCAGCTTTGAGCATTTTGCAATGATCCAATAGTTGTTCTATGTGCCCATACTGTGGAGGATGGAAAGTGGGAACATTTTCACTGTGCGTCATAATGTTATTATTACTACCATTATTATCATTATTACTACACCATAAAACCTCTTGCGTTAAAAGACCTGAAATTAATTTTTTAAATTTTAAATTTATCAATTTAGAATCCCTACGTTTTTTCCCCTCACGGTTTTATTCCTTCATCTAGATGAGGGGTCTCCAAACTTTACAATTTAAGGGCCACATTATTTATTTTCTACATAAATACGGGCCGAAGGAATGAAAACTGAAAAAAATAACCATTTAATTCTGCGATACCAGTCGTAAGATAATTATTATTTCAAGGTCACCACCCAGGGATTTGTTTGGAGGGGCGGATGAAATTACGTGGCGGGCCGGATGTGACCCGCGGGCCATAGTTTGGAGACCCCTGATCTAGATCACGGCTTGAGTTTTCCCAAGCCTCAATAAAAAAAAACCAATTTTTTTGACATTTTGGGTCCTTTATATTATTGTCCTAAATTGAAACATTTCACAGGATAGTTTAATTGAAGATAATTTGTAGGGGATTTGAACACTTTGAACATAGTTTTTCGTAGGTTAAATGCTACCTTGTCTTCTTCCAAATGTAGACTGAACAAGGGGCCGGGGGTGTACGCCGAGGTGAGAACTACTGTTGGTGTGGCTGGAGGAAGCTGCCGGTACATCAGGGTAGCGGCTCAATTACTAGACTTCGTAAAATTCCATCTCTCATCCAAGAGAGCGTCGACGTTATGTGTTCAGTCAATATTTTAATGCACTTCAGAACCGTCGGAATTTGAGTCTTGAAAGTTGTAAAAACGGCGCGCAGCTTTCATTCTAAAGTGATCATAGTCCAAAAATTCCGTATTTCCAAATCTACACGACTTCAATGCTGTGCTCGTTGTGAAAACATGTAGCATCAGCTTAACTTCTACCACACCAGAACATCACCATCGACCTCCGAACTTCAGTTGAATTGGTTGCTCGGATTAATTGGAGTATGCTGTTTATTTTTCCTTGCGTTTTTTCTGATAATTGTGTGCGTTAATAGTTTCAGGAATAATTTGATTAATCATTCTCTGTAATCGTCAGTATTACCTATTTGCTTTGAAGCAAAGGGATGGCATTATCTAATTTCATAAAGGTGCAAGTTAATTACCGCGGCATGTCACCCCTTTTTATGGAAGTTAATGAAGCACACGAACATTGAAAATGAAATTTGTTTCACTAATGTGAGTGGTTCAGTTAATGAAACTACA
>JACJUY010001803.1:72760-116242 GCA_014220935.1 Platorchestia sp. MABIK
ATGGGTAGAACAGCGTACCATTCATGGGTAGAACAATGTTCCGCTTCGATGACTTCATTGAGAGTTCGGCGCAGAGTCGTTCAATCATGGCTAAGATAAGAGCACAGATGGGGAAGATAACGTAACGCTATCAACGTCAAAATTTTAGTGCAGCTCACTTCATTTTCTATTTTCGGCTGTGAGAAAAAAAAGTTAATGTCTCGTGCTGTCTGATCCACTAAATTTTTTGTGTCTTCGTGCATCAAAAGAACTTGTACATGCGTCCAGCATCCAGACGTTCCATAAGAATTCTAAGTGCAAATTTTCTGACAGTTCATTCTATTCAGAAATTTAATTTAAAGGTATGTCAAGTCATCATGGGTTTGCAAAATTTGGTCGATTTAAAAAATGAAGTGTAAGAATTGTAAAGAATTGTAAACAGTTGCAATCTTGACAAAAACCATCGGCATGCTGAGGATTCTTGCGCGCTAATGAAACTTCAACAGAAATCATAAGCACTCGAGACCAGATTAATTCCTTCATGAGCTGATGGTATTTTATTTTTCAAGTGCCTATTGCGTGATTGCGCCTCTTACAATCAAGTGCCCAGTGCTACCCACTTCAAATTAAGTTTTAAATTAAAGGTTGCTTTATTAAATCTCACACATTTAGATCAAATAATGCAGAAAAGGTCTAGTTTAATAGGACTTTCAACAATGTTAGGGCAAGTAGTATCAGGAATATTTTTATCTATACCACGTACTACGTCTATACCACGTCTTATAGGAGCAAACTTCGCACTTTTGGTTGAAGTGAGTTTTGATGAATACTTTGCTGTAGAAAATAGATATTTGAAACGAAATTAGTTCCTGTGCTAGGATTTTGTCTAATTTTTAGGTGCTACTCAAAATGTGGTTGGTCGATTGGCTTGCGTTATTTTAGCGACTTCGCCGCAATGTGCAGTTTTGATTAACTTTTCGGTTCGTGGACAGTAATTTATTTCTTTTCATAATAAATTAGTGTATACCTTTGTAAAAACTTGCAAGTGATTGAAGTGTTAACGCCATTAAAAATATGCCGAGTTGTACAATGACACAGCCTCAAAATTGAAGAGTTTTACGCGTAAATTTAACTTGAACAATACAGACTCCTCATATCCCTTGTACTCGTGAAGAGTCACTAAACAAGAACCTGTTTATTGTTTGCTCAATTAGATTTTCTGGCACATTTTTGTTTTTCTCGATGGTTTTCTTTTGATGTCTACTAATCACTGTAGTTTGATCTTTTTTTCAGAGAAGAAATGATCTTTTACTTGAAGTGATGATGGAGCTGGACTCCGAAATGTTTTCTGATAACAAATGAATGATTTTTATGGATTTTTTATCGTTATTAAGCTTTTGATAAAGTTGCGATTTAAGTAAACCATTGTCTTGTTCAGATGCCTGCACATCCGTGGTATTGCAATTGACTTCCACGCTCAAAGTAACTCAGCCTACGTTGTCCCTTGAGTCTTTGGGAACATGCCTTACATCGCCAATGAGCTTACTTGAACTTTCTTCTTCATTTTGACTTATTATCTCCCTTAAATATCAGGTTTGCTCTGGAACGCACCTGCTCTGTGAAGTCTTTGTTTTTAGGTTGCTGCAGCGGCCTGTGGAACGCCTCCGCTCTGCCCTCATCGATTTACATGACCAGCGCATACGACCCTCGTGCTTGTCCGCAATGCTTTTCATGCTGTTGATTTCGATGGTACGAAAATGTAAATTTACCAAGTTTATTTCTCATTACAATGTACTCCTGTATATGAGCGGTATCGTGATGTAGTCCCTGTGTCAATTTGCATAGGGCTACTAACAAACATTCTCTCTTTGTATAGCAGTTTCTTGGTTGAGGTTCTGTGACTCGACTGCAATGAATGAGTTATTCTGCGTTGTTACAGTTCATACAGTGTCGGTGTCAACATCGCTCACGAAAGCTGGCAACTTCCATCCAAGCTCAAGGAAAGCTTACCTGACAGTTCTAACGGGACTTGAAGGCTTCGATGTCAAGTCTGGAACCCTCAAAAGTTTCGCAATACCCTGGCTTTCATGAGCATAGATCCAGTGTTCTATGTACAGCATATCTGATCTTTTTTTTCTTTACCATGTGTTAAGCTGTCTCGAAGGGCATGCCTGATTGTGCTACCTGAAGGTATGCGACTAGAATCAAAAATTGTCTGCTTACCACGTTTGAGAGCAGTCGTCTAATGTGCAACCTTGAACACTTTTAGCCACGAGAACTTGTTTATTCGAATTGCAAACAAGTTGTGACTATCAAATAAATAATGGTTATCTTAGCACGATCGATATCCTATGCACGACTAGAATATCATTTGAGACCGTGATGTGCTGAACTTGCTGCAAGTATCTTCCTGTGATCAGAGACGAACTGTTTTCATGAAAGCAGCTCATTGCTGCGTCACGAGGTAGGAGTCAAACTACATACTAAGTACCCAAATTCTACAATTAAATTGCTGTGTTAGCCTCTGGCACGAGACAGACAGTAATGAGTTAACGCCTAAACAAATCATTTGATTTATCTACAAGTAATATTTCCATTTCATTCCCCTCGAGAGACCCGAGCGATCCCGTAAATCTTTAACGACTATGCATGCTTGTATGACTAGCGTTAGCCTCTGCACCGGTCGTTGGGAACAGTCACTGTGCTATTAAAAGCCGTGTGCTGCAGCCATGTAAGTACGTGTGTGACTTTCGCACATCCACGGTGTGCTTTCGTCCCTAGGGTTCAGGTGGCGCCAGTTCTGAGGGCGAGTGTTGGCTAGCTAGAACTCGGGGTTTAACTTACACCAGACGCTCAGCTACGTTCGAATACCGCGTAATTTGTGATTGTTTGGGGTCAATTAGCCTTTTAAAAAGTATTTACCCTCAGTGTCTCCTCTTTTCGAATGTGCTGAGAGTTGGGTGTACAACAAAGTACATTCTATTCACTTTCGATGCTCAATTTTTTTATTTTCCTTCAGGTAGATGCGTATTCACCCACCCTCCGTGTGAATGATTTAAGGTGACCTGGCATTTTCGCGTTCGACAATCATGGGTCCACATAATCCTGAAATGGGGCATTTGCAGGAGCAGGATTGCTACATATAACTCCCTTCAGTTTGCAAGATTCATATTTTTACCTCTAAGAGAATGGCTCGTGAAGTTTCAAATGAGCGAAAAATTTGAATCATTCCCATCCTTCTGCGCAAAATTTTGGCCATTGGTGCAGTTAGTCGTTGAAAGATTTGGTTATACAGAATGCTGCAATCGGTTGGCGTAATTATCATTTGTCCTGAAAGAATGAACCTTTTTCAGAGCTCCAGGCTTCGACTGGAAGAAGGGAAAATATTCCTGGGAGCAAACACCTCGGATATCTCAAAAATCTTTCATACGCTGCTTGTTAATTTGTACCTCATGCCCATAATTCGCTTAAACATTACGATCTTCGAGTTATGTTTAGATTTACACTTTAGAGAAGTTCTAACATCGATGAATTGTTAACGATTTCAACGAAAGTTCAATAGATCTACCGCAAGTATGGGTTCTCCAGCATCTCAGAACTGCGTTTGTTTTCGTAATATTGTTACTGTGTACGTCTAAGTACTCCAATGTGTGCCAGTCTCGCGGCATCTCACGCGAGTAATGCTCACGCAGGAACGCTGGGTTGGGGAGTGGATTTTGTTGTGGCGATGTTGGACGAACTCAAACATAAATCGATCAATATGTCTTGTGTAATGCACACTTTTCTAATGCCTTCCAAATTTTTCTATTGTTTTTAAATTGAGAGAAAGCATTTGATTTGGCTTCGAATACAAAGCACTTTAAAATAAATGAAAAAACCCCAAATGTTCTTCTAAGCGATGAAAATGTTAACGGGTAAAACAAACTTGATTAGCATCATTCAATGAAAAAATATTCTATCCGCCTGTGACTGATCTGTACCCAATCTCGTAAATAGTTTAACATCGTTTTTTCAGAGCGTAGAGTTCACTGGCAACTCTGCTGCATGGTAGTTAACTGAAATGGATTAGTATTCTTGATGTTTGATATTTATCGTATTGTATTTGTGTTAATCTATCCTGCACATTTTTATCTACAATTTTGTGAATTGATGTGGACTTCGCATTCCATAAACACCGCCTGCACGTCAAACCCGTCAGGAACAACCCTCGTATTGATCGTCACTACGCTGCGTGTTTGCAATTCAACGCTACTTTATTGCTGTCGTATAACGGTCATTCCATCATATTCATAGTGCATAACAGGATTTGGCGTCCACGTAGGCATTGCTCATTTGCTCGGTGAAATTTGATGGAAATGCAGTTCAGCAAAATTCAGAATGCGCCGCAGTGCAAAATTTTGCAACTTGTTCGGCACAGAGGGCGTTAACTGACAAGAAACTTTAAGTAAAAGGAGGTATAAATAAAAAATGCTTGTGGTCCATGAGCTTCACTTGTACTCAATCTACATCGTCATAAAACTGGTAACATAAGCTCTTTTCAGGAGGCTTGACTGCGTTACGTCCTGTTCCGCGTAGCGTAACTAAGAATACATAGAATACACTCTAGTAGCTTTACCGCCATGACGACGTGAATTGTTCGAAAATCCGGTCCCACGTATGTCGATATTTTGGCTGGGTAAAAAGTTCAGAAATTCTTGCCGCTCTTGAGGACTAAGTCGGAGGACTTAACCAGACAGTGTTCATTGAGGAAGTACCCGATCGCGACGTATTCCTCGGTTTTGGGGTGTAATGGTGAAAATTGGGTTTTCATTCATCAGACCATGAACTGACAAGGAATCATCAAGTAAGTTATGTTTTCCTTACGGCGAAATGAAATTTAGTACTTGGTTTGTTAACTATTGGATTATTCCCTTCACAACTACCTCAATGGTTTGATGTTTGTGACATGTTGACGAGATACTATATCTCCGAGTTGGTTAAGTTGTTTTAGAGGGCTGGTCCCTAGAGAGGGAGAAAGAGGGGACGTTATTCTTCGGGGCTCTGTGCAAAGAGCGTGGTAGAATTTCCCTTACTATACGTATTAGAGTCATAAATGCTGACCAAAGGCACTTTAGAGAGATAGGAATCGCTCTTCCCGCATTTGACAGTGCTACAACGAGAGTAAAGATTTCATCTTAAGAAAATTAAAATTGCCGTTGTATATTGCAGAGCTGTGCAGCGTGAACTCTGAACACTACGTTATTCAAAGTTTCTATGATGTGTCCACATCAGTTTCGCAGTCTTGAGCTAAATTTTCTCGTCTTTGTTTAAATTTCTGACCTTGTTGATTTTTCAAGCTACCGCACGTGAACTATCAATATTAACCCTCTTCGCAACTACTGTAGGAAGTTTGAGGCTCTCGGGAGTTATTGCTTGATTTCAACATTTTATGCACATCTGTGCATAGTACAATACTGACGCAAAAGGAATGTGTTTTTCACACCAAGATATATTTTCAATTCCTGGAACTCCGTGCGTTGTTGTCTGTTAAAGATCGTTCTGCAATATAATTTTCTTTTAGGACATTCACCTCACGTTTACATTGCTTCTGCATTACTTGGTGCCGTCACGTTTCGAGCGAAGCTAATTTAGATTACCAATTACAGCTTCATTTCTCTTGGTATTTACGGAACAATTGTAGCCATGCTACTTCTTTCTTGAAGTAAGCCGCACTATCTCTCTGGAATTGGTGGTGATCCTCTCACCATTAAATAGTTTCCCTCAGTAAATTAGAGGACAATTTGGCCTGGCCCTACACTGCCCGTATTTCTCTTAGTTTCTTCGGAAGCAATTGGCGTAGCGGAGCTCAAGTCTCGGTGATGTACGTCCCGGTCTGGACCTTTGCCTTCTCTTGATAACAATTATTTAGTTGTCTTTGTTTGTTTTCATGGCTTGCTTCCTAATGGTCGTTTGTCAGCACTTCTTTCGCCGTCACAGTTTGTTGTGTATGTTGAGAAGCCTGAACCTCCGTGTCCTCATGATAACAATTAAGAACGTGTCTCGCTTGGTTTGTTCCTTAGGCTTTCCTTATCAGGGCCGTTTGTCAGCACTTCTTTTACCGTCTGAGTTTGTTGTGTGATCATGTTAGGAAGCCATAATTGAGGCCGTGAAGCGCAATCCTCAGTGATGTATGGCCGGGGCCCTGACCTCCGGCCGCTCCTGATAACAACTTCGCTCTCCGGCTTCGAGGGCTCGCCAAACTGCCCGAAGATAGACGCGAAAACTCACCAACCGACTTCTATTTCGTGCTTCCGACCTTCATTTTGTAATTATAGTGATGAACTCTTGTGCAGAGTTATGGAACTAGAGGTACGTATGGTGAGGAACTCTTTCGTCTTCCGGGAAAAAAGTGTGGCCGAACTCGTTGCATCAGCTTCCGCCCTACTTCGTGCGGCGGTAACTATCGAGCGTGTTAAAAATTTACAATAGGAGGCTATGTATGACAGCAAAAACTTTTATGGCTGGCTATTTTCCGTAGTTAATTTTGGTGTTGCTTGTCATGAAAGCTCTTATCAATAATTGCACTGTTTATTAGATTTAAACTCCTTAATTTATTTCCTATAAGCAACAATGCTTATTACAATCAAACAGCTTGATTTATTTCCTACAAACAACAGTGCTCATTGAAGTTAAACAGCTTGATTAATTTGTGAAGGTAATATCATGTTTGTATATTTATAATAATTTAAATTTAGGTTGGTATAACTGGAACCGCGGGCTGGAGAAATTTTAGCGCGAAAAGTGACAGACTTATTTTGTGTTCTTCACACACTTGTTCTAACGACAGGGACGCGTTCAATCATCTTTTAGGGGCTTGGGATAGACAAAAGGCTTAGGTTCGTTAGGGGTGTTTATCCTATGGTTTTATTTATTACCTCGATGACGATTGTTCGGTTACTTCAGCTATAGATTGGCCTTTGTGAATTCTATCTTTCGTGCTCGTGGTCTATGCTTCTTTCACTTTTTGTGCCTTCTTCGCTCTCTCCTCTTTGTCTTCTCTTTCTCTTCCTTCTCAACTTGCTGTTCCTATCCATAAGGTATCCTGCGTGGGAACACACCGTGTGCTTAGATTCCCCGTTTCCTACAGTCCACACTGAATGATCCCTTCTCTTCGCTCACTTAACATCGCTTTTGTTGTGACAATATAAAGAGGCTTGAACTACGTTTTCATAATAACAATAACTCATTTAAGAATAAGTTCAGTAATCATCTTTGATGTGCACTCGAGCATTCGCTCTCAAGCTCGCGGTGCCGCTAGGGTGCGAATCGGTTCAGGGTGTCCAAGCGAGGCAGCTTACACGTATTACGGTATTTGTGGTGTTTTGGAGTGCTCAGTCTTCTATGCTGCTTCTGACTGAGGCGAGCTGTTCCGCAACAAGCATCACACGGGAAGGTTAAAAGGCTGTTGATCAATTACAATTTGTACTTTAATTGCATTGTCTTCTCGCCCACCATGTAAAATGAATTCCTAACACTAGAGAATGACTGCAAATTTTTATTTTTTAACCATGAGGTATGTTTATTGGTTAAAATTCATTACGAAAGTATCCCAGCACCATGATGGAGCGATTGATAGAAGATGGAGTACCCATTTAAATTGTTAATAGAAAAACAGTTTTCAGTAATGAGTTGTAGCTTTAGCTTGGAAATAACACTGCCACTTTTGGCGTTGCGGGTACATTAGTTTTGAATAAACGTAACATCGGGCTTAAACCTAATCCCTTTCGTGGCTGTTGCACATGGGATGATTGTTGAGGATGATCGCGCTTCCAGCACGCCCTGTGTTTGCGGGGCGTGGGCTTTGTTTTCTCGTGGGGCCGCGAGCAAATTAATAAATCATTCAATTGCAAATGGCTGCAGCTCTAATTAGCTAAGTACAGGGTGAAATTGAAACATATGGTAATCCAGGTTAATAACATTTGTCTGTCCTGGCTTAAGATCGAGCCACAGTGCGGTAATCGTGTGCTCTTCCGGTGGGCTTCAAAGAAACTCGTGCCTATGTTGACAAATTTTTGATGCATTGAAATGCGATGAACTGGCAAAAAAAGCCACGCCCCTCTCTTTCACCGTTTTTGTGCTTGTACTCTTTGATGCTGACCCACAACGCTAATATTGTTTGATGTTACATTTTAACTACAATCTTGAGTCTCGAGTTCATGCCTTAGATAAATGAATGAATCGTTTATTCAAAACTTTCTCAATATTTCTCAAATATTTTTTGCGTCCGACAGCACTGCACTAAGCTGTCACTTGGCTGTCGTTGGTTTCGCAGTCTGTGCCCACAAATGTTCATCATTAACGAGAGTGGGTCCAGCACCGCAAAATGGCTTTTTTTTGGCCAAAATTCCCCAATTTGGTCTTTTTTCTGTTGAAATTCGGACTTGAGCGTTTCTCAATATAAAAACCGTGTAGATTTGTTTGTCTGATGCTCAGTGGTCTTTATGACCAAGTAATTCGTGAGAAAAAAGATTTCAGAATTGTACCGAAATAAAAGACAAGGTTTGAAAATTTTACCCACGTTCAAAACGAAATTTAAGAATTTTGAGTAGAAAAAAGGCATGTCAAGAAACCCTGAGGAGAGGGGCCATGACTACCTTACCGCTGGAGTGCCCGCGTAATTCTTAGGGTTCCAGACAGTCCGTGATTTCATACAAGTGAATCCCGTATGAATGAAAAAACATCATGCGATAATTTATCTGAAATACCTGAAGCATGCTGTCTCATCCTACTGTTGCGCTCACAAGCAGCTGTTTCCATCCTCAGCGCCGTCTAATATCCGGGCCTCGATCTTTTCTATATGGCCGTCGCAACGCACGACTGTTTTGGCTGCAGTTGGACAAAAAAGACTGCCGGTATTACCGCGGCTTATATCTGTGACTGTTGGCTCTCTTGATTTCCTTCGAAAACGATTCGCCCATAAAAACGATTTCAGGAAGAATGAAAAGATCAGGGGGTTTTTAACGGAAATTTATTGTTTTGTAAACCGAAGATCAAAACTCTTCAAACTTTTGTATTTACTGTAATTTTTACTGAGATGCATACTTGAAAGCTTCTTGTTTTCGATTGAGCTTTCAATGATGATTAAGGTGACTAATTATTTGCAAAATGCAGGATAATTATCAATTTTATAACTCTCTCTGATAAAAACATCGATTCTCTCTGAGCCGTTGAACAATTTATGCCGGATATCCCTGTCAAGTCTTTCTTATTTCATGCGTCAAAACTGAAGCAATCGAGTGTCCGCGGGATGCTATTAAATCCGCGACTGCGCTAGGAAGTGAGTGTTTATTATTTTGTTTGGGTTTGTGCAAGATTTATAACTAACGCTCTTGCTCTTAATGCCGAGATGCTAAGTATCCTGCATGCCTAGGTCAGATAATTCTTTATACGCATTACTTATTTTTAATTGCAATGCTCTACGTGTGATATTCTCTTGTCATGCTCTTAAAGTAAAGTTATCTTGTCATGTTCTTCAAGTGAAAATAATCAACATGTTTTTTGTAGTTCACTGCCATTTGTTGTCTATGGAAACGTATTCGACGTTGGGTATGTTTGCATGCACTGCATTTACTTCGTACAGTTTGTCTCCGACGATAACCGTTCATGCAGTACACGAGTTAGTCTGTCGATCATACTTTACGAACCCTGATGAACTTTGCGCGTGTGTTATTAAAGGTCGTGCTGAACTTGCCGATGGTATAGACACACTTGAGCAGCGATGTGCTTAGCATCACAGGTGCCTAATGGCAACAACGTGTTTTCTTTGTGTTCCAAGAGTGAGGCAGGGACGCGTTAGCTCATCACTAGGTATATAGCTGCGCACTCGGTGGCCGGGCTCAAAAGCTGGGTCATCGATCCTGACTGCAGGCATCCATGCCACAATTATAGATGTTTTATGCATGTGGCCGAGCGCTGAGAACACAACTGCCCACCGACGTCCGAGATACAGACGTCTGAAAAATTTTGTAGTAATTTACTCGTGGAAATACGGATGTGTGTGTGGAAAAATTAGCAGTGCTACAAGATAAAAGATATGTCCTGAAAGCGAATTTGTTATGTTAAAATTCCATCGGTGCTACGAAAGTTTGAACTCGATCGTTATTCAGCCGTCGACGAAAACATGTGTTCTTGTTTTGTCATTCTTGTTATAACTCGTAAATGAGTGCAAACCTTGAAATAGGATTACAATCGCATGAAGACGAAGCGGCACAATCACCTAGCTCGTTTGACGTGGTTTTGTCCTTACATTGCCAGCGTGTTGTTATTTCATCGCTTTGAAATCCTCTCGACGAATGTCTGATGCATTCGACACACTTATTACAGTCTCAGAGGGGGCTTACGCTGGAAAAACTTATTCATCACAGCATGTTTCAGTAATCTCGCCTCGGTTGAACTGTGTAAGTAACTTGAATGAACATCGAGTTTATGCACGTTATAACTGCAACAAAGGACAATCCACTGATTCTATTATTTTGGTCACGTATTTTGTAACGGGAGATTTTTCTCCACGATAACGTGCGCCACCCAAAACTGTGCTTGAAATGTCTTCTCTCTTCCCGAGTTCTGCTCCGTTAGTGATGGTCCCAAGAAATCTTTACCGAAGCTCTACATTTCTGACGGCTTTTGTGGCGGCTGAACATTAGCTTCATTTGAATTAATTAAACGCTCGTTCCCTTTGTCCTGTGTCCCATTTCCGTTGCGTAGTTTTGCGTCGAGACGAAGGCCCAAATTGCCGGCGCTGGCAGTTTGTATTCATCCCATGCATTCCAGTTGCTTTGGTCAGCACAGCCCTCTGCCCCTCTCATTCGAGTTTTACTTGCCTACTGATCGTCTCTGCCTCGCGGTAAAACGTCCATTTAATAATCTGGAAAATCTCAAGTGTTCAAGATTCATGAAAGATTGTGTGAAATCCATGCTGAGAAAGAGCAATGAAATTCGTAGACTTTGACAATAAGACTTTCAATGATGTTTTTTGTGTGCTGTAGTGTGCTGTAGCAGTGGCGTTATCTTGAGCGTTGGAATGACGGAATCTCATCGTTTTGTTCATTATGTCAGGGAAAAAGTATTGGTTAGATTAAATTAGATTAGATTACATTATGTTAGGTTATGAAGATTTTTCTAGAAACATTACAGGACATTGATAATCACGTGCTCTATATTACTTTTCTCCATGTGATGCTATAGTGAACAATTATGCGGAAAGTCCTCAGAAATGAGAACAGTGAATAGTTTGAACATTATTTCCCGTATTTTTAAGGCGAGATTGCGCTGTTTCATCTCCTCGTTGCAACGGTTGCACGCCTGCATTATATGCGTCATCGTTTTCTTTTGAAGTTACGTTAAAATTTTGCCGTATCATTGCAAGAGGTGCGAGAAAATTGCCTCCAAACTGTACTAGGGGGTTGAGAAGCTAATTGGAACATCTGCTGTCAATTTGTCTTGCCGTTCCTCGAAAAGTGTAAAATTTGCCTGTAATCATTTTCACTAGGTGCTATTTGCTGTGCTTGAAAGCGTCACATAGCGCAGAGAGAAGAAATGTTTTACTCACGGAGAGAAATAATCAAGTGAAACTGAGGACTATCTTTGCCAAATATTTATTCCAACTAGAGTATGAGTACGGTAACCATGATAAACTGAGCTTTTTAAAAATATTTGAAAATATAATATACAATGTTTATTGATATCTTTTGTTGAAAGTAACTAATGCTTCATTCGGTGTTATTTTGTCAACAGGAAATAGTAAAAATACTTAAAACGTTTAAATCGTGACATTTATTTTCAAGAAAGTTTTTACAAGATTAAGTTCGTAAGCAGTACGTGTTGAATAGTTGGTTAGATCAGAGAGTTTTAAGTAAATATTTCCTAGATTTCGTTTGATTATCCTGTTTTATTAACTTGTTCCAGATCCTCATAACATTTTTTGTCAGCTATGATTTATTTGTTGTGGGTTTTTATTTAAAAGTTGAAACATTTTTTCTCATTGATTACTTATCCTCATCAAAAAAAGATATCAGCAAACCAAATGCTGTGCGAGCACGATTACTTCCTGCATCACATTCATCTTTTAATGCAGTTTATGATGCTCGCTATTGACCTCAGCAATGCATCAGCGCCCGCATTCCTGTACCTGAGTCCAATCTACAATGGCGTGGCCAATAATAATGCTAAGTTCATGCTATCATTGGCAGTTATAATGCTCTTTTGCGCTGTTCTACACCACAGAACACGTCTTCTCGCCCTTACAGACCTGATCTTTAATATTCATGCCGCTACTCGCTTGCGCCCTGCAGCCGCTCGTCGGGCACCAGTTTTCGCTAATTTTCAAATTGATGAAGAGCCCGAGGTGATTGACCGCAGCGGCCAAATTTACGATAAATCACGCATCTCGTGCCTTAGTTTCTTCGGTGGTTCTCTTCGTTTTATATTTTACCGCATGCTCCATATATTCAGGCGTGGATGAAATGTGCTGTGAGTGATAAGTTGAAGAATGTTACTCAATTACGTTTACGTTCCCGTAGTAAATCTACTTGTAGTGTCGTTCTCTTTTGAGCTTGAAGTCAAGTTACAGCTATGAGTGATCTCATTCGCCTGCATTTTTAAATGGGAAAATTGTTGGCGGGACTCAGTTTCTAATTATGGATGTTGTCATTGGTCATCATAGGAGAAATTCGGATTCGAGTTGGTTTTCCTAGCATTTCTAATGCAGACAATTGTAAATGCGTTTGCACAGAAAAATTTCTCGAGACAAAGTAAACTTTCACGACGAATTTTTAGCTCTGACCTTTTTATACATTGAACAAACACGCATCAACCGATAAGTATACAATTGTTTTCCATTGAGTCATTTTCGATGTTCTATTTGCGCTTTTATTTCATAACATCTTGATATTAGAACTCACGAAGACGTTCTCTTTTTCATTCTTAAATGGTACACCTAATATATAAAGTTTATTCATTTTCACACGTGATCCTTGGCAGCTTGCGTTGCGTTGTTCACCACCCAGTGAACAGCGAATGAACCTATTGCAGATTCAGACGATCTGATTTTATATCCTGTTGTGGGTGAGTTTGCACTCATTCATGTATTTTGAGTATTTTTCCAGCTTGTTTTATGTTGTGACGAATTGGTCTCTCATGTACAATTTTATTGTTCTTACTCCTCGTTTTTATGTTGCTTATGTTTATTGGTAAAGCACAGAATGATGTCGTTAATGAAACAGGCCTTCAATTCATTGGAACTCTATATTTTAATTCCTCCTCAGAAAGTAACAAATAGAGTATGTGTGTCAACATTGAAATAAAATATTGGCTAATTTAAAAAGAAAATCATGCTGTGGTTTTATTCTTTTTTACCGGCAACTTGTGTGAGCCTCAGAGGTTTCTCAATAAAAACTGGCCTAATTCTTAGCGACTTTAGCGATATTTCTCAGCAAAATGTTCAGAATTGTGTTTCTTGAACTCATTTTGCTTGCGTGAACTTAAGGTCTCGCTCGAAATTTCTCGAGACTCAAAATTCTGTTACGAGAATTTTTCTCAGGGACAAGTAATATGTCTAGCCTGCTCGTGTGAAGTATCTGATGCTGACACTGTGATTCACAAAGGCAGGATTGGGAATGATATTTATTTGGGCTTGCACAAAAAACAGAAGAAAAAGTAGAGGTGTGCGTCGTATTTTTTGCATACTTGGCATGAAAAATGATCCGTCATGGAAGGCAAGGAAACTGATTATCTCACCATACCAGCTTTTTCGTGTGTCCCAGTTATACACCTAAAATCTTTATTTCTACAGAGGAGAGCTTCAGTGTATTTTTGATTAAAATTTCTGGCAGATATTTTTCAAGGTTTGAAAATTTCAATGAGCTCATTAGTGTTTGTTCTTTGCAATTGAATAATTTTCTGTCTTTGCACTCAGGTTTACGAAAGGAAAATTGGTGAAATTCTGTTTAGTTAACTCTGCGGACTTTGCACCAAAGATTTCAGTTACTAAGTCATTTATAATGATTTTTGTAATGGATTAAATAACTTGATGCGTCTGAAGTTATATTTTTAGCAAAATTACGATTCTATCAAGAATTAACGTAAAAATTTAATCGTAGCGCATTTGAAAGATGTTATTTTAATTAAGGTCACCATTGTGCGTTTTCTGAAATGCACTGCAATAAAGTTTATTTATTATACTGCTTATGAATTTTTGATTGTCCATTGTACCACTCACAACTAATGAGGAGTTAGTCAGGTTGTACGTACGAAAGTTTCACAGCATGCACTTACAACCTTGAATATGTGTTTATTATCAAGTTGTATCAATTGGTGTAATACATATTTGTGGATTTGGTGAGGGTTTCATTTTTCAGAGCTCAAAATTTTACTAACTATGTGTTTCATGGTTAAAATCATGAATCTATAGCGATTTTATAGCGATTTCATCGATGACAGGCACTCCCTGGGGAAAATTTTAGGTCCGGACCTGACAGTTAGGAAGGCCTTTTTTTGTTGAATGAAAATAGGCGTACGTCAAGAAGGGCGTCTGTGCCCACCAAATTAAAAAAAATCAATGACAATTGATGTGCAGCAGCGGTCAGTGGTGATGATGAGTTTAGATATTCAGTTCATTGTAAATTATCAAATATTAATGGCATTTCGAATGAAACAAATTAACCTCTAGGTCTAAAGTAAATTCATTGATATGAAATGAATTTGTAAATTACTGCACGGAATGTGTGATTTGTGATCGTTTTAAAATATATTGCGTTCTCGTACCCAGGCTGGTGATTCTGTGCATGTATCGAAATACAAGTGCAGCTCCAAAACTCTTCGCTCCTCAGAATTTCACATTCTTTTTATAAAACCAGTGAGGAACTGGAGAAACATTCAAAACTACCTGAAATGGTGTTTCATATTTTTTACACACCCAAACCTATGGCTTAGCTGTTGTGTATTTTCTGCTAGGCATTAAACATTACTTCCGTATTATCCCGTATGTTAGTATTTAAAAAAAATAATTCCAATGTGTGTGCTGGTGAATTTTTTTCTGACGGTTGTGCTGTGTATATGACAGTGACTTTCAGTTCGAATTGGTATGCAAAGTGCTAGCGTGCACTCTAACAAGGGCAGTCAGCCACATAATGAAGGGTCTGTTCTCGAAAAACTCATTGGAAAATTCCCCCCAACAAGGATTACCTACAACAATTACCAGACGAAAGTCCCATTGAAAAATGTGCCTTCTTATGGAGCAGTTGAAATTACACTTTATCATGTTTAACATCTTCATGCAGGGATATGTTACGTCAAACTCAGCGATCGATGTAGAGTAAAATAGGTAACAGTAAGTACTGGAAAATACGGAGCAAATGGTCGTGCCTCTACTGCTTGCAACCAGTTTACACAACATCTATTGCGGAATGAATTCTTTTCTGGGATGTGTTGTCCAATTCCCATGAATAATTGAGCGCGTATACAGTATTCTTAAACTATCGATATTTTCATATAGTATCTAATTTCATCTACCACACAGTTCATACTGTATCTTATTCATTCATTTTACCTCTCGGAAATAACTTAAAAAAGCCAATACAGGTGTACTGAAGATGCAGTTTGGTAGGCGGATGCTGTGGCCAAAGGAACCGCTTTGTTGTTCGAAAATTAGGAGCCGTTCGTCAGCGTAATTTCTCAGTATTCTCTGGTGCTGGTACATGTTAGTTTATCATAATTGTTCGTTTGACGTTCAATTAAACCCTACGAGTAATCGTTACGTCAGTATTGGAATAATTTTTGAATTGTAAAAAGCGTTCCCTTTATGTACAATATTCTCTTCTTGTCACCATGATTAGGAGTATAACAAAAAATTGCTTTTATTCTATTCACAGTTTGCGA
This sequence comes from Platorchestia sp. MABIK, assembly GCA_014220935.1. Lineage (NCBI taxonomy): Eukaryota > Metazoa > Arthropoda > Malacostraca > Amphipoda > Talitridae > Platorchestia > Platorchestia sp. MABIK. Next base: position 88,652 of record JACJUY010001803.1, read on the forward strand.
TTGTACACCGGAGCTTACAGCCATCATTTATTCTCCTGGTTCATAAATATTCTGAAACTTCTACACCTCATAGTCACAAGAAACAAAAGCTCCACTGAATACCAGCAGGTAATTACTCAACGTAAAATAGCGGCTTATAGCCCACTCTTTTATTTCATCACCTCGGTCAGCTAATTACGGCAGTTAGTGGCCATAGTTGTTGCCTAGGAAAATATTAAGCATATGCGGAAATTCAACTGCTACAACTTCTCTTTCCTGCAACACCTAAATGGATGAGCGATCTTTGGGGTATATCTAAAGGATTAAATATAACTGATGGTCAATTCTATCTGAATAATTGTATGTAGAATTTATTTGTATGAAAATTTGGTCGATCTACACTGTGTCCCCCAAAAAAGCAGACCGAACTTCGAATTAATGGAGCTCTGCAGTTATTGTTGATAATCGTATTAATATTCATTGGTAATGAGACATTGATTATTGAAGTATTATAATTTTTTATTCATAAACTTTGTACATTTACTTTACTTTTCAAAGTTCGGTCTGCTTTTCTGGGACATATGCATAAATTACAGGAGCAACATGGAGCCTCTATAGGTCGATGTTAATACGCCAATGGTAGTCATAGAGCAGCGTTAGGCAGGTCTGTATCGGGAAAGGTCGATATAGAGTTGTGGAAAGTGGTAGCCTCTGAATTTTTCTAAAATTAATTGAGAGTAATTTGGTAGTTTTTAGACAATTTTCATCTAATAAAAGCATAGATAACTACTTCTTTGCCTGCCTAAAAATCACCATTGGTCTTACCTACCGCTGTCTGGAAACGGCTCACAAACTGCCTAAATTTTCAACTGGGCTCAACTCCGCTCATAAGTTGAAACACAAGTAATAGAAGCGCAGACAAGTGGGTGTAAGGGAGTACCATGTCAGCAGCATAGCGAGTGCAATAATACGACGAGCTATGCCTGAGTCTGCCTGCTCGCATCAGCGATGCAGCTCGTAAACAAGCTACGAGATAGCGCCCTTCTGGGCGCTCTATGCCGGAGCACGGAGCCAGTGATCTGCCTGCACCCAGCGCCTCTCAGACGGCTATGATTTGCGTAGGTTTCACTCCATCTCCATGACCGTTAAATCGCTCTGCTGCGCATCATTGTGTTGACTGTGATGATCAGAGGGAGCTCTCGTAAATGTCAACACTGGTGGTCTGTACCTCTGATTGAATGGTCGGAGTTGGCTAATTGCTGTGCAGGTGTGCATCTCGATCTCTCGTTAGCGAGATACTCGTATGTCCAGTGTAGGCATGGGTCGAATTGTGCTCATCTATTGGATCAAATTTCAGAGCATTTGTTTGTATTATTGTACTGGTCACTGTTGGCTAATAGATGGAACAATACAAGTCTGAACAATTTTCAATCGACCGTTGTGCATGTGCGTCAGAGTGCAATTATTTCTCATGAGTTTCAGATAAATCTTAATTAGTCAAGGGCTTTGCAAACGGTGACCAATTTAGTTCTCCCTGCTGTTTTCGGGAATTTCATCCCCGTGAGTGAACCCACATTCCATTGTTTTCGCTCATGCATTCATGCACTGTGTATAAATCTATTCAAAATATTCAAACCATTAGAAGCAATCGAAGAAAACCTTACGCCAATAACAGTAAACATTTCGATTTACATGATACAAATCTTTCCTCACAGCGGAAGTGCTTTCCTTTTGTAACGATTTTCTCGTTGAATCATATTTACGTAACTTAGCTTGACTAATTCCACTTTGTATGAGGAGTTCGAGTTTTCTATGTGTGACTTCATTCATAAAATATTAGTTATTGCTGAGTGGGGCGAGCTGTCAACAACTATTAAACGCCTTATACAACAAAAACTAAAATTATCGCAACTGCTGAAAAAACGCAAAATTTTTTATGGTTGTGCTTGTACTCTCGTTGAAGATAATCAACAGTCTTTTGCAATTCACTTAATGCTTGAAATTGCATTGATCTTTCGAGGAACATTCAGCACTACAATTCGTTCAAAACCCTGAAAGGATGACACTGAATTCAGATTCTCAATACGACAGTCAACTAAAGTACATGAACTCCATTCTTTCAGCAACAGCAGCACACCTGCGCTGGGTTTAATTTGGTGCTTATGACTTACAGTATTTTAAAATGCTGAGAAGAAACACAGTTTAATGCACTTACAGCCTAGTTGCCTCTCATGCGTCTCAGAATGCGCAGCTATCAGCATTACAGTAATGCGCCTTCGTCGACCCGAGCTTTTTGGCTCATGAGGTTGCGGCTGGAGAATAATATCGGCAAATTGGATTCTGCTGCATCGTCGATCGGCTCAAGCTTCTCACAATTCATTATCGTTCATCAAAAAATGCATAGTGGATAAATAGCGACGTTCCTCAATGAGTTATGGTGATTCTTAAATATCGTTGGAAGCAGCGTTCTAAAAATTTGTCTGTTCAGATATTACTCTTGTGTTTCTTTGACTTTTGACAACGCAACCATGTCGTATTTATGAACAGACAATGAATGGGTCTGTCATGTGTGTGCAGTTACTTTTGTTTCCCCTCCGTAACTAATAAGACAATTTAAATATACAATAAATATATCTGTATATAGATGCGTTTATTGTTTGACACTGAACTTTTCTAGTGGCAGAGAACAATGATTACTTTTTACGTGACTATCGCTTTGCAAATATTCTTTTTAATTTCTTGCAAATCAACGCTACGCTTCCATGGGCTCTCCAGAGTAACACTGAACGCACTTTACGGGGTTAACCTTAAGTGACTTTCAAAATGCACATCTCTCGTTCTACCTCAAATAGCAAGCGCCTGAAGTCCAGTAAAACTCAACAATTCACCATGAAGGAATGCGTTAGATATGATCGTGAGCTGCGGCGCTGGAAGCTCGTACGTAATCTGGCATCCGAGTGCACCCTCTTCTAAGAGCCTGTAGTCTGAACTGAGGCTCTTCATTTCGAGAAGATTTTACTGGCGAACTTAAAACCATCGCTGAGTTTCAGCACGCGTTAATCTCACTCGTGAGCTTGAATAAAAAGACTATCCCGTTTTTCGTTGAATTCTTTTAGAACCTGGCGCTTTGAAGATCAGTGCGCTTAGGCCAAAAAGCCTCGAAGTTTTAGGTTTATTGAATTGAATTATTTAAAGCACACAATTCTTTGCATTGCCAGGATTTGGGAGCCTTGTGAGTGTATCTATACCAATATACATTTATTGTACTTGTATGACCAAGTTGAAATTTTAATTATTTCCAAGCTCTTTACTTAATTTTCCGTGCTCGAAATTGGGCTCGGAACACATTTACTTTGATTGTGAGCTCATAAGAGCATAAGCTTTGCGCTGACTTTGAATTGCCCCCATAAAACGCAACGTCCAAAGTGTTAAACCTATTTTTTGCCCTTGATTATTCTTTGGCATAGGTAAATACGAAGAACAACTTAGTGGAACCTTTTCTGTCATCACCAGGAGAAGGCATTTTAATATTCGCACAAGCGGTTCATGCACCATCGAAGTTATGGTATGAGTGTGCAATCTGCAAGTATACTCTGATTTTTTCATTTTTAGAAGCAAGTTGAATATTTCGTTAATAGTTTTACCATTTCTCTTCATTCACAGAAAACCTTGTGATTGCAGATATTTTTGACGCTGGTAGGAGAGCTTGTGAAGCGTCTTGCCGGGCACTCGGGTCGTGGTCATGTCACGCAGGTGACGGTGATCAAATATTTATGCTGTGAATGATATTTACGTCTCAAATTTGTGGTTATCTTACCTTGCAATTAGTGTGAGGAATCATTTCCGTCGTTCAAATTTTCTTCAGTGTTTTATTTCGAATGTTTGGCTGCCGAGCTCACATGCCGAGTTTCTAGGGCCAATCATTCAAATGAACCATTTTCGTAACTGCTGAGCACATTTCAGTGAAAAAGTGTTTTTTTTCTTTTTTTGAATTAAAGATTCATTCGTAGTAAAAGAAATGATGCATTATAACCTTAACGAGAGTGGTAAAATAAAAACTTATTTTCAATACCAAGGAAACTTGTAGCGCATACTCAGCAACAAACCTGTTTCACGATGCGCGCAAGTGAGTGAATTCAGTGTCGTAACATCACGATAAGTAGGACCTCCGTAGAACTTCTGCTCACACTCCGAGTGTGCTAAGTGGTAATAATGATGAAAAATACAAGTTGATATTGAAAACTTTATTTCTACTCCATCCACATAGAGCTCTTCTCATTAGTGATGTTCGCTCTATGGCACTTCAACTCGTCTATTTCCATGAAGCAGAGCTTGTTGGCGACGGCTCATAACACTCCTCGTCTTTTCGACACCTGCATGTTAATGAGCTATCATTTATGCATTCAATCGGTGATTTTATTGGAGAGACCGAGATGGTCATGAGGAATAAGCAGAGTGTTGATCGACGTTTAGATGAAGATCTGCGCATTCTTTGGATTCGTTACTCGGCTTTCGTGTGCAGAGTTCATCAACCGTGCTGATTGGTGCGACCCCCACTAAATACTTGGTAGACTTGTTTACTAAACAGCTGTTCAGCTTTTAAACTAAGCGAAATTTGAGCGTGATTCCACATTTTACTATTTTAGGCAAATTACCATTCGCGCAAGCGGCTTATGAAGCACCGAAGTTATCGTATGAGTATGGATTCTTCAAGTATATGCTCTAATTGTTTCGTTTGAAGAAGCAAGTTGAATATTTTGTTGGAAATTTTAGAATTTCACTTCAGTGACAGAAGACCTAGTGATTGCAGATATTTCTCCAATGATATCTTCTCGCAGCTGTTCTTAATGTGTTTATTAGTTTTTTCACTATTCTGTTTTGTATATATTCCTGTATTAAATGATGTCTCTAGTAAACTGAACGTCGATGTGCGTTGTGAGATGCTTCGAGTTATAATGAACTAGTGCACACGTGCTGGTCGGCATTAATCTGAAGAATTTCATCCCTTCTTTCTTGAGTTAAATTCGCTTGTGCAAGTCGATGCTGTTCGCCATTAGTCTGAAGAATTTCACCTTTTCTTTCTTGAGTTGAATTCTCTCGTGCCACTCAATAGTGTCCAGCGCTATGCCGAAGAATTTCCTCGCTTCTTTCATGTGTTAAGCTCTCTTTAGCTACTCGGTGTTGCTCTGCACTATTCCGTAGAATTTCCAAACGCTGGTCAAGGGTCAATTTAGCTCTAGCTTCTCGTTGGGGAGCAGCATTGCTTATTCTTGCCATTTCGCGTTGTTCATCCGATAGTCTTCGATGTTTTTCTTGCTGTCGAAGTCTTGCTGCTTCTCTTTTGCGTTTGGACACATTTCTATCTTTGGTGGTCTCTTTTGCCGGAATTTTATTTTGAAATGTCGTCTATTATCTCTTCGAAGTTTTTCAAGAAAATCACAATTTCGAAAACAATAACTCAAGTTCCAAAATCTTGGGCTTCATACCAAGTGGTAGCCAGGTTACTGGTCAAACGAATTTGAAACATTTCTTTACGCATTATCAATTGAAAATATCAAAGCGACATGGGGAATTTCAACAGTGAAAGCTCCATAGAAAATTTCTATTTGTAAAAATAAGCCGATTGCGTATTCTGGATACCATATTCAAGAGGAGGTCACACAGACAGACGGACGCAGCTCCTTTTATAATAGTGATAATGATAATGATAATTGAAAAGTCACTTTTATTAAAATACCATAATAACTCAGCACTAAACATATTACTGAGTTGCCAAAGTTGTCCACGTTTATATCAGTACCGATGATGCATTATACAAAACTGCAGTCCTACTAAACGAAAAGCGAGCAAGGGGTGTCAAATATTTGTTGAATCATGTGAAACTTCTGTTGAATGAGTATGCGTTTTTAATTCAACTGAAGCCAGTATCATTTATAATGAGAGAGAATTCATTTTGTTGTCTTTTAGTTTTCGAAAAGTTCTGGACTGACTACAATCGCTCAGGCAAATACGTCAACATACCGTATAGTGGAAATGTTACGATAATGCACGCGAATTTCATGAAGAAGAGCGTGGTGAGCTCGAAAAATTTTGAGTGACATGAGCTGTTGCTCTGAATCCTAGATACGCGACAAATAATGATTCTCTCCAACAGCAAAGTTTTAAGCCTTGACGAAACTTTAGCGCTGAAGTTAGTTTTTTGTCGTGTTCTTTTGATCGTTATGGCTTCTCCAATGGCACGTCGGACTTGGTTTGGAAGTCTTTCTATAATTTTTGCTCCCTGGGCCAACTTTCGGAGCGAGGAATTCCCGGCGATTTCCTCGTGTGGAAGGTTCGGCCCAAACTCTCACAGAGGTGCGCTGAGTTGTATTGTGGGGGCAGATAATTTGCTCCGCAGTATATCGCTTAGAGACTCGCGCTTCCGAAGAGGAAGACTGCAAGTTGCATCCTCTGGCAAGATGATTTCGCTTCTGTGAATTTAATTTTTGCCGATGAATTGAGGGATGTGGAATGACTTTACTTCTGTGAATTTAATTTTTGCCGATGAATTGAGAGATGCGGAATGACTTTACGTCTGTGAATTTAATTTTTGCCGATAAATTGTGGGATGCGGAATGACTTTACTTCTGTGAATTTAATTTTTGCCGATGAATTGAGGGATGTGAGATGACTTTACGTCTGTGAATTTAATTTTTGCTGATGAATTGAGGGATGTGGGATGACTTTACGTCTGTGAATTTAATTTTTACCAATGAATTGAGGGATGTGGGATGACTTTACGTCTGCGAATTTAATTTTTGCCGATGAATTGAGGGATGTGGGATGTATTACTGGTTTTTTATTTCGAGGGGATTGAGCTAATGCGCTCGTGTTCACTCTTCGCAGTGAAAAAACGTCGAAAAATGTAATTGCGTCGTAATTGTGTAGATGCGTGCGCCTGTTTCTTTTTCGATCATTACAGATATTCCTTGGGAATATTATACTTTTCCGAATAAAAAGGTCACTAAAGCATTTAAGTTCGGCAATCTTTTCTTACAGCAACAATAACTATTGTCTTTTTTTTTGACTGAATGTAGGATGCTGTCTCTGGTTCTACACTATCTTCATCACTTACTCCTCCCGGGGGATACTATTGTTGCATTTATTCAAATTAGCGCTCATTGAGGAAAGATGTGAGGTCCCATTTGAACATTAAGTTGACTTTTATTTGCATACCGTTTCTTTCGGTTCATTGCTGCCTTTTCATTGTGGTCTTTTCAGCCCGTGTTACTTTTTTAATCGAATTGCACCGTGTTTTATAAACTTCTTTCAATATTGCTGTTTGTAAACGCAGGGTAAGGGGACACACTTTATCCATAAATTACAAGGTCCCTTCGATCCATACTAAATGGTACATAACTTCTTCCTCTTGGGAACACTTTAGTTTTGATTAAGGAGGCATAATCTAAACTAAACTTTAACTCTTAAAATTGAAGAATATTTGCCGCAAGAGCCGTTATCAACTCAAAATTTAGTAAAGCTCGGAGTTTAGGTATTCCAGGCAGTGTAATCTCCCGATTCCAGGCAAATTTTTTATGCGCTGCAGTTAAAGGAAACTGTTTCACGACAGACACAAAATAACTTCTGATTCTTCATTCTGGGACACTTCTCCCTGATGACTCGCTAGTTGCTTACTTTAAATTCAAATGTCGCTCTACTCAGCATGGACGTGAAGTTGGACGCTTTGTGTTGTGAGCAATTATGGGAAACATTTTCTGGCGTGGTCTTAAGGAGTGTTGTACCCCTCAGGAGGTAATCACCGCTCGCGTTCCTCGTGATCATACATACTTCAGCGCTGCAGAAGACGTTTTGGAATGACCTCGTGAAGGACTTATTGACGTCTTGCGTGCAGGAAGATGGCTTAGGGCTAATGTCCTCCAGCGCTTTTTGGGGATTCATGATTGCCTAGCGAGTTGTGCTCTGTTTACTTAAGTTTCGTTTGTACGTTTTGGGGATTCTGCTTTCCTCGGACGTTTTCAAATCTCTCACCATGTTGTTCTGGGTGCCTGTTGCTGAAGACTGGAGTTTTATTTTTCGCTTTGAAGAACTTTAATTTTCTTGGATTCTTCTGTAGCGTTCGAGGGAAGTGAGACAAATTTGCAACAGTACGATCTCGAGCAGGGCTTTAGTTATATTGGTGACTTGTGCTATTAGTTTCTATTATGAATTTCATTCCACAAGTCACTGTTCATGTGATTTTCTCGTAATGAATTGCACTATTGCTGAAAATATTTTTCCATTCGTAATTTCAGGTTTTTCAGAAATGCTTCAACTTACCTAACATTTTATTGAGGAAACCTTGTGTATTTAACGCCGATGTTGATACGATGCTGCCTGCATAACAAAGAACCAGAAATTTAAAACTGCACTTCTCCAAAGGTAACCGCAAAAATTATCTGAAAATTGTTCGTCATAAGTTATTACCTACTACGTTTATTGTGTAAAAGGGGAAACATAACTGAACATCAGCAAGTGAGACCCGAGCTATCCCTCTTTACAACGAGTTTGTTGGCTGCTTGCTGGGTTGATTTGTTGTCCGTCCTTACTCCCATCCTGTAAACTCTCGGTATCTGAATACTTGATATTAAATGCAATTTTCTGTTTATAAATTAAGATTTAGTTGTATAAATTATTTTTATTAATTGAAATTTACTGAAACCTTTTTAAGAATTAAAAAAAAACATGTTATTTCAAACAGTTTTCTTGAACAGATTGCGGTGGAATTTTAACTTGAAACGAACTCAGTCATATCAGAAGACGTGGATCTTCTAGTTAGAAATGACTACATGCAAATCAATTTTGACTTGTTTACTATTGAAATTTAGGGCAATGGCGAAGATCGTCACGGTCTAGAACTCCTCAGATAAGAAGCGTCTCTTTGAGTCACAAAACTTGTTGACGACGTGAAATTTGACGTCGTCTGAATGGCGGAGCAGCGAAAACAGTATCAGCCTGGGTGTTTGTGCGACGCTGCCCGGTTTAAAAGGCTGCCGTCTTTCTCAGGTCCGCGCTCTGCCCGTTATGCATCACTTCATAAACCAATTTTACGGACTTCGGAGGGCAGGTGTCCAGAAACTGCTTATGGGTCTTTTGCGCTCTTGCCGGAACACTTTTTTTCGCTCTTCGTTCTTGCTACATTATGTTTTCTCGCTCAGTGAATGAGCTGAAGAGTGTTTTTCATTGAAAACTTCGGAAAAGGAAGCCCAAGTTGGCTGTCAGGATTAATTTAGCAGAGTGTTAAGCTAGATGTCATGAATTACACAATTTTTTAACCAAAGCAGGTTTTATTTTTGAGTTGCTAAGAGATGTAATTCATTTTAGATGCAATGATGACAGTGGATCATTTCCTGTCCGAATTTACGCGATAGTTCAACAAAAACATTTCTCACGCTTGCAGAACACTTCCAGGTCTTGTGCTGTCACCGCTTGTGCTTTGGCTTTTACCACGCAAGTCTAGTTTGTTTTCCTAACAGCATTAGACGGAGAGCAAACTTTTTTTCAATACGCCCTTCCTTGTTATTCTGGAATGCAGAAATTATTTGTGATAATTTCAACCACTTCTAATAGTTTCAGAAACTGTTGGCGTTAAAGAGCAGAAAATTCACTTCACATGTATTGTGGCAGCGTGAGTACCAACTTTCATGTCTCAAGGTTTTGAAATCTGGAAATCTTACAAAGTGCCTCCAGAAAAATTTAGAGACTCTTTGTGTCGAGTACATGAAGTTTGGTGTACTCGGAGCGTTTGGAATATTTTGTTCCCTAATTTATGTCTAGATTGAAAAAATTGGAAACATACGACGATGGTTTAAGTTTGCGCTTTGACTTTACTAATGCACCCGAGCCATAAAGATTGACGGGTATTTTTCAAGCTTGAGCTACAGTGGCGGCCATAATATATGGAACGGAAGAGACACCGACATAAATCAGTATAATACTTAGAAAGTAATGGATGAACTGTAATGAAATTTTCCCCGAATAAAGATGGGTCATAATAAATAAATCATGTGCAAAGTTACAAGATTTTACTTCAATGTTTTCAAAAAATTTAAGATGAACGAAAACGAGGGAATTCAGACCAGGACAAAAATTGAAAAATGATGCCATAAATTTGCCGTTGTTGGTTGCCGTCCGTTGGTCCAAAAGTGTCGTCCTTCGCGTAATAAGCGGGGATAACACAGATAAAACGTTAGATGTAAGACCAAAAACTGGTAGACTTCTAATAACACCTCATGGGAAAGATGGCATAATTGTTAAAATGTCTGCAAATGATCGTTTTGAAACTGCTTCATCAATTTCCAGTAAATTTTGTGAAGAGACAGGTCATAACACCTCGATCAAGGAAAACAGTTTATCGCAGGTTACAAAATGCAGGATTGCATGCCCGGGTTCCAGCTTCGAAGCCTCTCGTTTCAAAACGAAAGCAAAAGGCTCGTCAGGAGTTTGCGAGAGATCATGATGTTTGGACAAACGCACAGTGGGGGTGCAATTCATTTCAGTGACGAATCCAAGATTAACCTGTGCGGTTCTGATGGCAGCATTTACGTACGCAGCAAAACATATAAAAGACAATCTCCTCAACGTGTCAAGAAAACAGTCAAGTTTGGAGCAGACAGTGTGATGGTGTAGGGAATGATTTCCCCTGCAGGAGTTGGCGCCATCATCTGAAGCATGGCAAAATCAATGCTGAGATTTACAACTGGCTGCATCTGCCGCAGGTTGTACCAAACTTACGCCTTACCCCGTGATAATCCCCGATTTTCATGCAGGACAATGCATCTCACCACAAGGCTAGGTAGAATCTGGCCTTTTTTGAAAAAGAATGAATTGCCCTAATGAACTCGCTAGCGTTTAACCCTGACCTCAACCAAATGGAAAATGTATGGAGGATTATTGAGATTTCATAAAAGAAACCCATAAAATCAAGATCATTTATGGAATTTACTGAAAGGAGAAGAAAAGGGATAGCTGTTGATTTTTGCAAGACATTACTTCGGTAATGTGATCGACGATGCAGGGAAGTCATTGAAAATAAGGGGATGTTTACACGGTATTGAATTTTGTTGCTATTTTGTACACAATCGCTTATTTCCTGCATCATTCCTTAACATTGGTCCTGGTCTGAATTATCCCGTTTCTGTCCATCTTAATGCGCGTCTTTTCAATGCGCGTCTTTTCATCTATGGGGTCATCCATAATTGAGCTAGGCTAGTGTTCGAGTCAATTTCAACGAATTTCAAGAATTTGTATCTCAAAGACACAAATTTTGAAGTCATTTTACGAGTATAGTGCGCAGCAAGCAAGCTATCGAACAAATAAGCAAAGAAGCAAGCAAAGAAGCAAGCAAACAAGCAAGCAACTGACGAACTTGGTGTATACTGCAGGGGATTGTCCGCCACATGTCTCTTGGTAGAATTTTGCGTGGAATTTATAAGAGTGTAAGAATCATTTCAACTTATAACTAGGTACCCTCTCAGGTGTATTTCTGCATGGGAGAGCGATAACAAAAAAAATTCCCTCGTTTGCATTTGTGGTCGTTTATAGCTGCTCCATTTTCTGTTTTGTACATTGGCAATTCATGTTGTAAAAATATTTTTGATCTAGATCCAAAAGACTTGATTTACCATTTCAAATTCTATGATTATGTGCATGGAATAGAGCATATTGGTGTTTTATCTCTATAAGGGACGATCGATATGGAACGTCGCACCTCCCACTGTATATTGAGTAAACAATGTACCGCTTGAGCTATACTCGTAAACGTAGATGTACTCGTTTCTAGTGTGTGGTGTACTCCTTTTCTAGTCTATAGTGTCAATGATAAGTAGCTCACTGTCACGTCTTATATTTAAGACCTTAAAGAAACTCAACTCACGAATCATAATTCACGGAATACCTTTCAGGGCACACAACTAGGGCATCTATGGGAATTACCGCTCTTCGGGGGAATATGTGAGATTCCGAGTTGAAGGTTAAGTACATCTTCCTTTTGCTGAATTGAAATAGTTTTTTTGTTAATGGACTATGTTTATTTTAGTGCACGTTTTAGTCAAACTCTTATAAATTTCTTCATCAACTTTTATCTTATTTCGTAAACTTCTTTCAGTTTCGTTGTTTCCTTGCGTAAGGTGTGGGTACACTCTTTGTACATTGCATCCTTGTTCCTTAATTTCATACTAAAGGTTTCCTTTCTCTCCCCTTTCTTGGGAACACTTTTGTTGTAGTTGGGGAGGATTAAACTAACTCATTGTCTAATGTTCAATTGCGTAGTAGCAGAATTTTAAACAAAGTAATTGATGTATATTTGTGGTCGCGCTACACCGGCAATCTCGCTCCCTAGTCTTGTTAGTTTGAGGCCACGCTATACCGGCAATCTCGCGCCCAAGTCTTGCTGTTTGAGAAATCGATGCCCCAGTGCTGTGGCCACTGAACTTTGCGCCGTCATCGATTGTAAACGTCACCTGGAGCGAGCTGGCTTACCTGCAGCCTCGTCATCCGCGGTGTGGTGTCATCCATGGTGTCCACTGCGGCAGTGTGTCGTGTCATCCATGGTGTCCACTGTGGCAGTGCGTGGTGTCATCCATGGTGTCGTGTCATCCATGGCGTCCACTGCGTCAGTGTGTGGTGTCATCCATGGTGTCCACTGCGGCGGTGTGTGGTGTCATCCCTGGTGTTGTGTCATCCATGGTGTCGTGTCATCCATGGCGTCCACTGCGGCATTGTGTGGTGTCATCCCTGGTGTTGTGTCATCCATGGTGTCGTGTCATCCATGGCGTCCACTGCGGCAGTGTATCGTGTCATCCATGGTGTCGTGTCATCCATGGTGTCCACTGCGGCAGTGTATCGTGTCATCCATGGTGTCGTGTCATCTATGGCGTCCACTGCGGCAGTGTATCGTGTCATCCATGGTGTCGTGTCATCCATGGCGTCCACTGCGGCAGTGTATCGTGTCATCCATGGTGTCCACTGCGGCAGTTCCTCTCTCAGATTAGCAAACGAAGACAATTTCCTTATCTTGCTGTATTTTGTATGTCTTTCTTATGGTTCGAACTCCCATGAATGGGAGTGAATGATTGCTCAGCGGTGCAGAGGCAGACGTAAAGTACACCAGAGTTCCATCTTCTAACGTGACCTCACGGAGCCACATGCCTAAATTTATCCCCTCACCTCAGCTAGCTGACTCCGCCCTGCCGGAACTCAACACGACAAAATCTGGGCTGCTCATCTGCCTAACTGCAGCAGCGCACACAGAAAATTGTTGCATTTCCGTGACATTCTTTCCATGGCCCTGCCTATCTTGCTGGCTTTAGGCAAACTAACAGTTTTCAGGCGCTTGTTGTGCGGAAGATTTCCTTAGCTCTGTTTTATTCATGTATGAATTTATGACTATTGTTGCATTTCGTGTGCATGTGCAACTATTGTACACAATGTATGTTGCACCTCACCGCTTGTGAAATTGTGTAGTGCATTTTACGGTCGAAATCTTAAAGAGTAGCTATGTAGAGATTCTTAAAATGCGTACGTATTTCTTGATGTAACTCTTAGTATATATTACTTTTCGCTTTCTACAAAAATGTTTACGAAAATTTTATTCAACATTCTGAGGGTCTTGTAATTGATACAAAATTACGTTTTTTTTTATTGCAAATTGTAACATACTGTTTAACTTTCTCCCCACGCCTGTGAGGTCCTGTGAAATAAGGGGAAAATATCCTTCACATTAGTAAGGTTCATTAGCATTTTGGACGCTAGGTGTTGAATAAATTAAGAACCGTCGAACATAAGCGCGTCTCACCATGTTGTCGTGTCTGTCTCAAGCTAAGCTGAGCAGGATCGAAGCCTCGTACGTCTCTGACACAGTAAGCAACTTCGCGCTCGGCTTTCAAGATTTCCGAGAGATTAATTGTAAGCCAAATTATGGCCTTGATGAATCATGAGTTCTGTATCCATTTATCCGTTCTGACTATTGCTAATTAGGCACTGCTACTTAGTAACTGAATGCTCATCCTTGCTGCTTATTTGATCATGGAGGAGCAAAATGTTGTACGTTATTTGGTCAGGACTTTCTAATAATATAGAGGCATTTGACTTCTGTGATGTACTTTTAGTACAACTCTCAAATTTAACTTTAGATTAAAAACTGTTGAAACAGATGCAAAGCAACTATCTTTTGGCCGCAAAAAACAATTCGGAAGCATTGATGTAAGCTGTCTTTTGGGGAACGACCATCGCACTGTATATTTTGCTCATTTTTTCAACGATGCGTCACGCAGGTCTATGTGAGCACCCAACAATGCATCACCTCACTCACTTGAGACGTGTTGCGCAGCTCGTGCCGCTATCGCGCGCCTGTCGTCCACTAAATGAGCGGCGTTGTCCACTCCGTATCTAGACTACCGGTTCACTACCCACCTTGCATAACGGAGGGGCAGACGGAAGAGGGCGCAGGAGAATTAGAGAGCTGTAAGGCGCGGAATCTGGCACTCTGTAAATTTGACAAGGCATCTTCGCCCAGTGCTGGTGAAACTCGAGACGAGAGCACCACAGTTCATCACCCTCTGAGAAAGTCGGCTGTCATATCCGTGTCTGTAGTATCTCGCCCGTTTGTCGGCATCTGCGCAGATTTGATGACAGGGTCATGGTGAAAAGACTTTTTTCTCCGAAGAAATTGGCTATTGTGCTCTCTCTAAAGTGTGCTTTGTATTTATATGGCTACCTTGATGAGTACTTCTGATCTCAGTTTGGTGTTCTTTTTTCCTTCTTTCGATCTAGAAAAACCCGCCGTCAATCCAAACAATTCATTTTTCAAGCTTGAAGAAATTTTCAGGAGATGGTTTGTTACTTGAATTTCTTGAATTTCGTGTTTCCCTTGTTAGCATTTACGGTGGAATATTTCATCGGTGCAGAAATTTATCAATTCATACGTTGCTCAAATATTTTTTTACAGTTATGCTCTAAGTATCTCATGTATTCATTTAACTTCTTATTCGACTGTTTTTACTGAAGGGCTGAAAAGCAGTCAAATAAGAACTTAAATTAAATATCTTAAAGGGTTGTTAAATGGTTGACTAAAGCAACACATAAAAACTGATTAAATGATTGAAAAGTTGAATGAAGAATTCATGTTGAATGAAGAATTCCACAGTCCTTATTGTAACGCGCCATTCAATGCTTTATTAAACCATTGAAAGTTTCCATTTACTTTACATAAATCATAGCATGGCCCTTCTTCACCCTTATTTGTGATGTCGTACTTCTCTCTACTCAACTAATACACTTCTCAACTTTTACAAATGTGTATACCATATTCCTGGGTAATATGGTGATGTTGTATTCCTGAATCTGTGTGATGTATTTATTAGAGGGCATGCCTCTATGAGATGTATTTAATAAAGGTCGAGCGCCGTGTAAGGGAGTGAACAGGCTCCATTCGTATGATGTATTTAATAGAGGCCTTGTATCTATCTTGCTCCTGCGTCAAAACGAGTTCACTCACTCCTGTAAGCCTGCAATAACATGCGCGCACACAGCCCCACCTTGTTGCCGGTCTCTGAGCTAACTTCCATAGCTCGTAGATCTTCGCGAGTCGTTTGCGTCAGTTTCTCAATATGTTTTAAGTGTTTTGACCTAATTTATTGCAGGGTCTGGTAGAGTGGACTGTTATTTGGGCCCCTTGTAAATAAAATTATGAATCCGTTTGAAAACAATCCTAAAGAAATTATTTTGTCAACGTGAATTAAATAGTGTTAATGCCGTCATATTTATCCGTAGCGCCTTTAGGACATCCGTTCTGATTAATTTTCGGTTTGAAGATCATTACCTGCGCTTTGGGGTACCATGCAGAAAACGATTTAAAACATTACGTCAAAATTATTTGTTGTAGTACATGCGAGCTTTCTGGAAGACTTAGGTTCATAAATTTTAAAGGTTAAATCAGGGCAAATTGGCTGAGGTTGAATTGGAGTGAGGTTGGTTAGTTTTGTTTACTTAAATAAATGAAAGTAAATTATTTTTAGGTTAATAATGTTATTACGTAAAATTAACATGAAAGTTTGTGTTATTGCTATGTTTTAGTAAGTGTAAGATTGACAAAGTTCTGTTGACTCTAGGGTATTGATAAAATGAAAATAATTTAATAGCTTTAGAAAAAACTGAAAGGTGAGTGGCTGCCTTAATCTGTAGTTATCATACGTATTATCTTCAGAGCCATGTATGCATGTTGTAATACGCATAATCTTATTTCCTTGTACAATTGAATATGCAGAAACTTGTCCGAATGTGTGAGCCACTGCCATTGTGAAGTACATAAGAAATGTAGAGCCACTGCCATTGTGAAGTACATAAGAAAAGTAGAGTCACTGCCATTGTGAAGTACATAAGAAAAGTAGAGTCACTGCCATTGTGAAGTACATAAAAAAAATAGTCACTGTCATTGTGAAGTACGTAAAAATAATAGTCACTGCCATGTGAATCGCATAAAAAAGGAGTCACTGCCATTGTGAAGTACATAAAAAAGTAAAGTCACTGTCATTGTGAAACGTATAAAAAAGTAGAGTCACTGCCATCGTGAAATGCATAAAAAAGCACAACGGCAGAGTGAAGGAACGAGTCGCACACCCTGTGCTCTGTAGGCGCGCCTGATGCACCGTGCGTCCGAGGACAGCAGGATCTCTGCGCCGAAAGTGTGCTCATCCTGGAAGCTGAGCAAACAGAGACGGCACGATGACCTCAAGGACCATACCTCCAGAGCTCGTAACCATGGCGGGATGCGATAGATGGAGGCGCCTCAATTTCCCACACACAAACACCAGATGTGGCTCCAAGGAGCGCGCAAATACTGCCCCTCGACTGCACCCTGCCGCCCGCTGTGGCTGCTGCTGACTCAGCGCTGGTCCAAAGTGCGCGTCTTGGTTTATGTATTGATGGTGTCGTTCGGTATTGAAGACTCCCTCTTTGTTTGCATAGTTACTTTGGGCGCAGTGGTCTACAGCAGGGGACCGGTCGAGAGGTTGCGCTTGTCTTATTTGACTGAATCTTCTGTATGTGACTTTAAGTCGTTTTTCCGTAACTTGAGTCTCACTTCGGTTTATTAGTCTTTCTCTCGCTATTGAGTCATCCTTACGTAAGTGATATTGTTGTTCGCGAACTTTTGCTGACGAAACATTCATGATGTAATCCCAATTTGAGCGCAGAGATGATTTTTTCAGCTCGGTATACCGCAAAATAAAGTGTGGATGAGTTACGCGTCTATCTGTATAGTGTATTATTATATTATTATTATATTCCATTATTATATTATTGTAATTTTTTTTTTATACCATCATTATACTATTGTATTATATTAAAATGATAACCAGCTCCTATTCAAATTTATTTACAAAATTAGTTTGTAATTTTGTAATCTCTCTTTGAGTGAATTTTAAGATCGCTAGTACGTTTAGTGACTTTTTTTTAACAGAACATACCAATTCTACCGTTGTAAAACTTAAAAGCAAGCTTTACCATTACAGGATCCTCATTAAAATTACAGCAAAATTACCAGCATGAAGCCTGAAGGTCATGTACATGTGTGAAGATTTTAGTACAGGTTGTGTATGTGTGATGCATTTAATACAAGTAATGTTATCCATTGAAGTGTTGTTTTGTGTTGCCCAGGCCCAGTGTCGCGTGATGCGTGCATGTGAACCAGCCCGACCCGCCCGCCGCGCTGCCGCTCCTCTGCCGCTGTGAGCCGCGGGCATGACTTCCGAGCTAACGTTCCCTCAGGTGGGCTGCGTTTTTTGTGGTGCTTTGAGTAGTTTACCTCATGGTGAACGCAACGCTTTGTCAGGGGGCTTTTGGGGGAGGGATTTCTGAGGCACTCAGCGTTATTTTAATTCACAAAGAACGGAAAGTTTTGTCAGGTGGCTTTGGGAAGGAATTTCTGAGGCACTCAGCGTTATTTTAATTCACAAAGAACGGAAAGTGTGGTCAGGTGGCTTTGGGTAGGAATTTCTGAGACACTCAGCGTTATTTTAATTCACAAAGAACGGAAAGTGTGGTCAAGTGGCTTTGGGTAGGAATTTCTGAGGCACTCAGCGTTATTTTAATTCACAAAGAACGGAAAGTTTTGTCAGGTGGCTTTGGGAAGGAATTTCTGAGGCACTCAGCGTGATTTTAATTCACAAAGAACGGAAAGTGTGGTCAGGTGGCTTTGGGTAGGAATTTCTGAGGCACTCAGCGTTATTTTAATTCACAAAGAACGGAAAGTTTTGTCAGGTGGCTTTGGGTAGGAATTTCTGAGGCACTCAGCGTTATTTTAGTTCATAAAGAACGGAACGTCTCGTCAGGTGGGTTTGGGGGAGGGATTTCTGTGGCAGTCAATGGTATTTGAACTCATCATGAACGAAACGTTTTGCCACGCACAGGTATGTTGGAAGATGGATTTTTGTGGTTCTTTTCGTTCTTTACTCCATGATGAACAGAACGTTTCCCTAGGTGTTTTAATTAAGGGATTGATTTTTTGAGTTACATTGAGTGGTTCTCCTCAAAATATACAGAATGTTTCTTTCTGGTATGTTGGGAGATTGAAATCTTGAGTTGCATTTTTGCTTTACACCAAAATGAATAAAACGTTTCCTCGTGGATGTTTGGTAATGCTTTTCTGTGGTACTTTGCGAGGTTTACCTCCTAATGAACAGTACGTTTTATCTGGTGAGTTGGAAGATTGAAAGCTTGTGTTACATTGCGTAGTCTACCTCAGAAAGCACTGAACATTGTTTAAGGTAGGTTGTAAAATTGACTTCTTGTGTCACGGTATCTGCTTCAGAATGCGAACGAAACGCATTTAATACGTAATAAACCGAACGCTACTGAGGTACAGTATGTTGAAGATTTTTGCTTGTACTTCGAGCGGCTTAACTTAAATACAGTACCCGGTGACATTTTTCGGTACTGTTTATCTAAACACAGTCAGTTCAAAACGTTCGAATAATTTAAACAGACGCCCATTTAAATTTGTGTATAAAACCTGTTTATGAAATGAAATGACATTCAGTATTGGGACTGCTAGATTTCGTTATAAGTACTTAATCACGTAATACTTTTCCCTGTTGTTCTGCGTGGGCAATCGCTTTACTTATACGTAAATTTGAACGCAAAGAATGCGTGTAGAATTCACCGTCAATTCGATGTAACATAGCCTAGATTCTTCCTTGCTGCTTTATGGTTCGTATAATTCACGACTCCTCACATCTGACCTATTACATGAATAATGGTCGTGATGAGAAAAAAATTACAAATATCATGTATTCAGTGTGTCCCACGGAAAACGGAACCCGAAATGGAAATAATAAAATTCAAAACTATTTACTACATTTTTATTCTGTTTCAACCATATTCTTCGTTGAACTCTTTTCAACAAATGCTATGCAGAGTGTCTTCAAAAATTTTGAGTTGTAATTAATTTACTGAAAGCTGTCAAAAATATGTTTGCGAAAAAAAGTCAAACAAGAAAAGGGACACGCCACAATATTGTTTCATTTAATATTTAAAAAAAATTAGCAGTGTCATCTTTTCACTGAACTTTGGCGTGTATCTGTGATGCCATTATCTGACACAAATAACGGGCTAATAAGGCAAATCTTACTATCTTAATAATCTCTTTAAACTGTCTTAACCTTCCTACAACAATTCAACCTATCTAAAAATTTAGGCCTTCAAGGTTCCTGGTTCTAATATCGTGTGATTATTTTCTATGGGTACATTAAAAGATAAAAGAATATTCTGGTCCCCCTCAAAACGCTGAAGAGTTGAAAGAAAGAATAACTGACGAATTCCACGTACTAAAAACTGATCAACAGTTAATCAAACGTGTTGTTTCATCGATGCGATCAAGAGCTCAAAAGTGCGCGGAAAGAAATGGACGACATGTGGAAAGAATTGGAGCTTGAAACATGTTCACAATATTTTCAATAATATTATTGACCACAGAGTAGTTTTAAGAGCTTCTTTTCTAAAGCGGGAAATAATGTTCAATTGTGGCCTGAACACAGTTTTGTTAGACGTCGCAAACATGTTTGTCGCAGCCTTCAGTAGAGTAATTACAGGTAAATATTTTTGGAGATAGTTTGTCAAAGCCTACAGCATTTTTTGAAAATCGTTCACCGAAGAATATGGTCGAAGCATCATTGAAATGCACCAAATAGTTTGTATTTTGTTATTTTCATTTCGGGTTCTATTTTTCGCATGACACCCTCTATATTGGATGATCAAACACATCTTGCCTAAGCCTCTCTGGTGAAACTGACCGAGAAAAGCTCATGAGGCTACCATTTCGGTGACATTTTTATGTGTCTTGAAGTCACGAGGGTACACTGGTATATGAGGGTTTACTCGTATGAGGGTATACTCGCCACGAGGGTATACTTGCCACGAGGGTATACTTGCCACGAGGGTATACTTGCCACGAGGGTATACTTGCCACGAGGGTATACTTGCCACGAGGGTATACTTGCCACGAGGGTACACTCGTCACGAGGGTATACTCGCCATGAGGGTACACTCGCTACGAGGGTATACTTGCTACGAGGGTATACTTGCCACGAGGGTATACTTGCCACGAGGGTATACTTACCACGAGGGTATACTTACCACGAGGGTATACTTACCACGAGGGTACACTCGCATGTGAGCAGAGAATGCGCAATGCGCTGCGCACGTCTTACGGAACCGATGCGGTGTATTTTTCTTTAGTATAAGTCTATCGTCATTTCACTTCTAAATTATGCGAATGGCCTCATTCTTTTTTTGACGTTTTTAATTAATGATAGAGTGTGCGAGCAAAGTAGTTTTTTCATGTTCTTAAATTCATGGTTTTCCTCTAATGAATGTTCAAACTGAATAAATATATGCTGGATTGCGTTCGTTTACTTTCAGTATGTCTTGTCCTCAGTTCACTAATTAATCACTTGCATCCCCTCGATAAATTCAGTTTTTACCTGGAATTTTTCAAACCTATTTTATTATTACAGCAGTCATGACCAGTTTCAATTGACCAGTTTTATGATGTACAAATGGAAAGTATATTAAATTTATTATTGAAATTCTCAGTTGATATTTTGTTCACTTCAAAACTTTAAAGAGTAATCAGACCTTACAGGGTTATAATTCCGCGTCGAGGATTGTGTACAGCTAGCACCTAGTCTTTCACTGTACGGTTTGTTACTTGCGCATGTTTTATCGCAATGCAATGCATGACGATATTATTCGTGCGTCTGCTCTCGTTCAACATTTTTACTAAATTCGTAGAATGGAAAGCCTTTACAATACCAAACTTTCAGCTGATTATAAGTAGATGGAAAAAAATTATCATTTTAAGTACCGTATGTTATCGTGTAGTATAGATGAATATAAACCTCTTATTGTCAGAAGCATAGAATATTTTTAATAAAAATCACACAGAATAATGCAAATAAAATAAAACCAACGTGAAGGTAAAAAGCCAGAACTCATCGAAAACAGTAGCAATACTGCAGTTTTGTTCATGAATATTAGGCCTTTGCTTGTGGCCCGAATGAACTTGCTGGTAGGTAAGATGCAAGTATAGCCGAGGATTTTACGCAAATCGTTGTAGGTTTTGTCTACTATTTTAACGTAGTGCTCAGGTTTTAGTATTATTATTACTGTCAAATCTCCAGCCCAGTCTTACAAGAACTAAAAAAAACACTAAAATATTCTATTCTATTATTACTACTTTGTTCTTCATATAAAGTGAAATTGTCTCTCCCCGTTTGCGTGGCAGCCATTAAAAAAGCACAATTAAGATGAAAAGTGAACTTCTGTTTGAACACTCAACTTCCTTATTCCTCGATGTAAATTTCGAAATTTAGTCACTATTTCCTTTGTGCAAGAAGGTACTGACAGAATTTTAACGAGCCTCAGTGCCACATGGGTTAGGGGGTCCGCCAAAGTGTATTTGCGTTTAGTTGATTCGATGCAGATCAGATATTGATTCACACGCTTAAGCTTTTGTTGAGTTTGGTACATCTGAGCGATGGACGTAAAGTTATTTCACGATGCAGGGCATGTAAATAACTGATAATAGAAACGATTTTTGGATGCCATGTACAGGGTGTCTTCGAAGCAATGTCTCCTGGGATTCAAAATATTAATATTATATATTCATGGTATACTGTACGACAGTTCCTGAGATTTTCCTTTAGCCTTCAACGATTTACAGTGCAGGAAAATGAACACGATGGAATTAAATTGTGTCATAGGTGCTTGGAATCAGGAGCGACGTTTTTTGTTTGTGCTCGAGTTTCAGACGTGCCAAATTTCTTTGCTAGATATTTTGATTTAACTCAATTTATCGCACATCATCGAAAATGAACTCAACTTGGGAACATCTGAAATAAACATTTACCGATATTTTATCAATTTCATTTGTTTTGTGAAAAAATACTGTCGAGTGAATTTTTACTTCGATGTAAAAGTAATACTGAGAAAAAGTTCATGGTTGTAAAGTGTTATCTAATTTTCTCCTAATTGATTACATTTTGAGAAAATTTCGACAAATGAAAGCGAGCTCGATCGTAATGCCACTCCACAAAATCATGCAAATGTTGCTCCAGTTCAAACTAATAATATTCCCTCATAATCGTTAGCGAGAGCCTGCTTTTATTCCTCTAAAATATTTTCTTTCTTGTTCGTCTGCCGATGAAAATCACTGGCTATGAAAATCTGCTTGATCAGGGGAATTAGAGCATTTTTTTCCGAACCCTTGTCGACAGAGTAAAGTCCATGCGTACGCTTTCTTCATTTTTAGATTTTGGGCCTGGTATTTTTATTCATGTTTTGAAATTGCGTTAATGTTTTTGGATTTTAGACTGGCTCAATCACACTCCGCACAAAAACTTAATGGCATCGGTAAAATGTCGAATAAAATGTGCATTACATACATGGGTGAACATTACATTAGGGTATGAAACGATGTATACGTCGTATGGACATTGTGTGAACGATGTGTAACGTCTAATTTCGTATACATATGAAACATTATCATGTAAACCTTACAGGAAAATGAAAAGAATTGGTAAATTTATGTACTCTGTATGAACGTAGCACATACTTTATATAAACACCGAATGCAGTTTATTTAAACGTACACACAGTGTACGACTGTCTAAACGTTGCAGAAATGGTGCATCAGCGTATCACAACGAATAAATGCATAAGCGATGTACGAACCTAGTACTAATGTTTCATTGACGCTTGGTTAACGATATCTCAGTGTTGTTTGTACGTTGTTGAAACTGACGGGGAATAATTCTTTGTTTCTATAAGCGTGTTCAATGTTTATCTCTAGAATAGTAAAAGAACTTTTTAAAATAACGACTTTCTTTTACGATCAGAACTTCAAATATTTATCGAATTTAATTTCAAGTATTCTACAAATTGTCGAGGACTAGTGGCTCAGTGCAGTTAAAAAATGGCGTTTTTTAATTGTGTGCAAAAATTTGTGATTATATTTTTAGCCTAAATGACCCAACCTATTTTGGTACTAATTTATGTCGAATTTATTTTGTTGTCTAGCCTAACTTATTTTTTACGTAACCTAACGAAGCCTAAGGTAACTTAACACTCGATTTTCTTCTCAAATATCTTATGATAGTTGACGAGATGGCTACATGGAATCTGAACTTTCTTTCTCGTCGGTTAGCGAAACAATAAGGAAGAATAGCTGGCGCAACACATGGAACTTCTTCAACAGCAATTATTGATACTACAATGAAACCAAAAACTCGCAGCAGAAGAAATAGATAAAAAGTTGTATCTATGCTGCGATGAATTTGTATAACCGTTCTTTTTTCTCGAAGTGATGTAGTCGTATTGTGTATCTGTGCTTAGGGCCCAATCTTAGTATTTCAAAGTTAGGACATTCGCCATCGTTCCGCATTTGGTACTGTGATGTTCGATAAAAAAGACCTAATCTTAAAATTGCGAAAGTTAGTACATTCGCTAGCGTACGGCCTTTGGTACGGCGATGTTCGATAAAACATTTGAATCATATACTGTTGTTAATGTATAAACGAAACCTATGTAGGTCGCGTCTCCTAGTTTACCCGTGCACGGATACAAAAGAGTTAAATTGTTTATCTGAGCTGCAGAATTAGTGTTATAATGTTTTTGACAAATGTGATCAAATGATCGGACGCGGATCCTACCATAGTATAATACACTCCGTCGGAAAATAACAGGGTTCAATAACGTTCAATGAAGCAAATCACGGGAATCACTTAGGTTGTAGTTATTGAAGGCAGCATTACTCCCTGATTCCTTCAGCAAAGAAAAGTATGGGGTGAGCGTACCTCTGACACAAGACATCAGTTCCTGTGGATTGTCCCTGCATTAATTTTTATGGATCCATGTACATTTATCTTAATTATACCAATAATTTATGTTTTATATTTATATTTAGAGGTAGTGCTACAAGTATCCCAGTGAGGTACGAGCTGACGACGGGCAAGTAAACCTTCTTTTTGTTGAAATAAAATGCATTGTGCTATCTTAAGGATTTTTTTTCGGTTCGCTGTTGTTCTGTTTTTCAGTACCTACCACTTTTTTGCTCAGCTTTCATCATGTTTCATGAAATTCTTTCTCAACTTACTGTTGCACCTTGTGCATTCTGCGTTCTCTCGAGTCCATACTAAATGGTGTGTTCCACTTTCCTCTCTTCGAAACGCCTTCGTTGTGGTTAGGGAGGCTTAAACTAACATCTAATATCTAATCTAATCTACAAGTATCACAGATACGCTCATCAAGTACAGAATGGAATCGAAGTAATTATTTTAATTTTCTAAGAAAACTAAATTTATGAACGCTGGTACGTTGAAACTTGTTTTATTCGAACGAAAAACGGTTTCATGTTTCTACTCGTATGTAACTACTTCAACGATACATTCAAGGATGACTTCTGCAATCTCTTCATGTGACTGTGTGGTTCGGAATAACTTCTTCAACTGTGCCTGTTCTTTGCATTTTCGAAAATGGTAGCACAAGTGAACCATTTACTGATGAAAGATTCCGAACCATAAGAGTTTCTTATTCCAGAACTTGACGGACACGGCTCACGCAATTCTTGGCTTCACAGTATCAAGTCGCGTACCATACAACGAGAAAAATGAATTTGTTGAGAGTGAGCTTTCATTTCAAGACTTAATAACATCCCTTGGCCGTCTCATTTTCCAGATTTGTCCCCATGTAATCTTACGTAATCAACACCTTTTGGAAGAACTTAAAAGCAATATTCATAATGAACTGGCTCTCCTCTCGTCTGATTTTACAAAGATGATCGTTAGAGAAACGACGAAGAAATGCGCCCTAAGTTTCAAAACAACCGTGGCTAATGAATGATAACTACGATTATAAATTTTTATGGTTAAGGAAAGAGAAATAAAGAGTGGTTCGCCGCCACCAGACCACTCAAGCTGACCCGTCTCTTCTGCCCGATCTAATTTAAATTATTAAAATATTCTGGCCGCAACGGGCTGTAGTTAAACTGATACTCAACGAGGTTGGTGGGAACGCCATGGAGTAGCAAATGCATGCTAATAAGAACAATTTGAAGTATGCAAAACCTTTCGTCCGCTCGTACATAAAGAAAAGTTTGCTTACTTCAAATCGGGTTAGTTGACACGTTTTTCCTAATATAGGTCAACGTTATAAAAATTAAGTTAAGCTTAACTTTTTGGAGGCGTATAGCATTCCATTGCAATGGTAACGGGGCACAAAATGCCAAGAAAAATCGAAATTCACGCGCTTCAATTCATGGAATCAAAAAAGTACACTGTATTCATAGCAGCGCATTGCTAAACTATTAGAATATTCTCTTTCGAATAATATTGGTTTTAACATCTGAGTGTTTATGATTTTTATTTGATTACTTAAATGAAAAGGGTTGTTACTTCTTGGTCACTCTGTACTTCTACGTGAACGGGCAAAAAATTTCGATGATTACACACAATAAATGTATGCAGGATGTCTCGAAAAATGTACTCACATCGAATGACGAGAAGAACATTATTTATGAACATAGAGTGAAATGGAATGGCTTCGAATACAGAAGATAAATGTAATTGAAGTGCAGATTCATTTTTCCAAATGTTCAAATTGAGGACCGTTTTTGTCCAGATAACGTTGATAATGCTCACCAAGTGATTCGCAAACATCACGAAACAGATCATTAGGAAAATCGCGACATCATCTTTCAATTTCCAATTTCAATGCATCAATTGTTCTTGGTTTGGTGAGATAAATAAACTTTGCCTTTGAGATATCCCCACAAAAAGAAGTCCATGGGCGTGATGTCTGGGGGACGCGCAGAGTGGGTATTCAATGATACCCCTTTCGTCCAATCCACGTGTCTTTAAAAGCTGCATAGAGATGAGCTCGTACATCACGATGGTAGTGGGGAGGTGCTCCACTTCCTGGAAGTAAATCTCGTCGTCATCACCAAACATCTCTGAAATTTGTGGACCCACAAACTCCTGAAGCAAGTTGAGGTAACTCACCAGTGACAGTTCCGTTAAAAAAATGGTCCTATGATGCCCATTGCGGATCTCCCACACCACACTGTTACTCCTGATAAGTTTGCATGGTGTTGAAGTGCTACGTGAAGATTTACAGGGCCCCCGTGCATGTAATTATTGCGATTAATGGAACCATTTAATTTGAAGGATGTCTCATTGCTTCGCCCAATCTTGTGTAGAAACCGTGCATCTTCTGCACATTTTTCAGCTACCATTGACAGAATTGAACTCTCCGGTCAGGATCGTCTCCGTTGAGGGCGTGGATTAGTGCTGAAAATGCTTGGTTTTCTTAGTTCAAGTCAAACCTTTATCAAAAAAATTGATAAACACAGTCGAATTTTAAGCCCACAATTCCTACAGCTAAGCTCTAATATCCTAATGCCCCCAAACGTAAATCTATTTATAAAACAATGAATGCTCGACGACAATTAGTATGTTTAAAGGTGCCAGGAGCTAGAGACGGCTACCTCTGGTAGAGCCTGTTTCATTTCCCTAAGTAAACTTGAAAATTATGTCTGCGTTTTCCCGTCGAGAATAAGCACCGGGCTGGCATTGCGAAGTCCCCAGCCCTCATTTAACGTGAACCATTTAAGCAATCATTTAACGGGGAGGGCGAGTGCCCTTGACCACATGGACCACGCCACAGTCTACGTACACGAGGACATTGATTGTTATTTTCATCCTTGAGCAGACCTGTGTAAGTTTTATGCGACTTCTTACCTTCGAAAATATTAACGTACTTTGAATACGTAAACGTGCACAAAATTAAAAAAGACATTCAAAATTTAAAAATTCGATTACAATTTTTTTAAAAAGACATGTGAATGCAATCAGATCTGATACGTCTGAGGCTTGAAGATGACAGAGTGTCACGATTATGACTATTAGCCGAGCAGCCAAAGCAGTAGGGATGCCGCACACCAGCAGTAGGGATGCCGCACACCAGCAGTAGGGATGCAGCACACCAGCAGTAGAGATGCAGCACACTAGCAGAAAATATGCAGCA
>JACJUY010001803.1:116368-129155 GCA_014220935.1 Platorchestia sp. MABIK
CACACCAATAAAGCGCAGCACACCTACAGCCGGGATGCAGCACACCAACAAGGCGCAGCACCCCAACAAGGAGCAGCACCCCAACAGCCGGGATGCAGCACACCAACAAGGCGCAGCACCCCAACAGCCGGGATGCAGCACACCAACAAGACACAGCACACCAGTAGAGTAAGGGGCGCCAGAAGCCAATAGTGCCCCGTGCGGTTATCGCCTCAACTTTCTCTGGACGCTTTCACTCTCCGCCACACCCGTATAGCGCCCCCGGCTGCCGGGTGACTCCCATGTACCGACCTGACTGCTGCATTGCTGGCTCCGTACAGCTGCCCGTATCGTCGGTACTTTCTGTTTGCCGTGAACGCCCTAAATGGGCATTATTCTGCGTTGTTCTAGGTGATGTTTGTCATTTGTATTCTAGTTTTCAAATTAGTGTGTTAGTTTCTAATTGTTTTATTTGTTAAGAGAAGTAACCTTTGCCTTCGACACGTGGGTTAACTTGGTTCAAAATAAATTGATTGTCTTTGCGAGATTATCGTTAGGTTAGACGGTTCACCTTTTCTCTAAAGTTTACCGTATTTTCGGATCGACTTTTGAAACTTGAATGCGTTGCATTCGTTCTTTTTAATCCAGCGTCGAATCGTAGCAATGACACAGTGTTATCCAGTACTAGGGTAAGATTGTTTACTAGTCCTGGTCGTGCTGGTAGCCTGCAAGCGTACATTATCCCGTCGCAAAAACCGGGCTAATTCCAGCCTTTGATCGCACTGAAGCTCATCAACTCCTCTTGACTCTCGGACCGCTCAGAATGACGGTGTTCTGAGCCGAGCAGGACCCAAATTTCACTAGGAAACCTGGCTTTTGTATTCATGTTTCGACTGCTAGTCAGTCTTCTTTGCTCTCGAATTAGCAGTATTTTAGGAAGGTGCGCAGGATAATCTGTGAAAAATTACTGACATATGCAAGAATTTAGGTGTTTCAGACGATAAAAGTGGTGTTACTCCTTTTTTCGATGATATTTCTCAACAATGTGCGATTTGTCTTTCTTTTTTTAGCGTGAGCTGGCCACACAAATAACTTTATTATGGACTTGTCTTGCCCTATGATGGATGTGATTTAAAATACCCTTTTCCCGAATCACTGGTATGCAAATCTTCAGTGTCTGTGAAAAAGTTCAATCTTCCTAACGTTGTAATTCGAGTTCGAGCACCGTCTCTCATCGCTAATTTTTCCCAACTTTTACCTGTCCCTAGGTGGAAGACGGCGAAACTGATATTAAAAAGAGCTGCTAGTTAAAAAGAAGATGTCATCTGCGCACGTACCTGTATTTTTGCTTCCCGCTGCGTATGCGGCAGTGTTCTAATGCCTTAGTTATGCTGCTGTGGCAGAGGTTTCAAGGGACTCTTCCTCCTATTTTAGCTGTATTAGTACAGCAAGGAAATATTTCGTTTTATTTCTACATTCGCCGTTTTATCATTTTAAATGGTCTTTCCTCGATATTTCCAAAAACCCTAAGATTCTGAAACAGTATTCTAATATCGTCGCCCTGTTAGTGTCATTGAGGTAAGTTATGCTGCATGCGTAGTTCACAAGAGCATGGATGCCGTCCATGGCGCACTGTAATAGTGAGAAAGATGATTCAGTTATGAAACTTTTCCATGTGGGATAATGCACCATGTGTGGATTTGGATTCCTGTAAATTATGCTTCTTGTTGGTGTGTGTTCAATGGTGTATGTTGCATTTGAATTTCATTGTTCATTGACTTGAATTACATTTTATCTTAATAAACAAGTTGCTGTCTTGAAACGTATGTTTTACCGGAAGTATTCACGTTCAATTGAACCAAATTCTAAAAACGTTCACAGTTAAAGCGGTTATAGATGTTGGAGAAAAGAAATGTTGGTCAACGTCAAAGGGGCGTCCGCTACCAAACAGCAATCTTCACCGCTGAGGTCAAGGAGGCTCTCGGGTCAGATGCGAGGCATGAATTCATGAGAGCATTGGCGAATTGGCGCGGAACCGCGCATGTCTCCGCTGTGGTGTTGTTCTGGTGAACGTCTTGTGTGTCTTTCGCTGGGGCCGACTTGTACTTGCAGAAATGTCTCCTTTAATCGGAGTTAGCAAGAGCTCTGTTTGATTTCGGTGGTGCGGACTTGTACTCGCAGAAATGTCTCCCCTAGTCGGAGTTAGTACGTGCTGTGTATGGAAGAAAATACACCCTCCACGGCGCTTTTTAGGCACACTAACATGATTAGGGAGAAGTTTGTTTCGTAAGTACAGTGTGTAAGTTACTGAAATGCGTTATTTACTGAAGTTTGCACGAATTGTTTGTTATTGAATACAGATTGAAGTGCAGATTCAATTGTGTTCTGTTGAGTGTATTATTCACTCAAATTTGTACGAGCAATGTAATTTTTGCTGAAGTTTGTACCTGTAGTGTATTATAGACTGAAGTTTCTACGCCAACTCTTTTATTTACCAAAGTTTGTACGCGTAGTTTATTATTGATTGAAGTTTTTCCTGCAAGGTGTATTTACTGAAGTTAGTATATGTTACTTGTGAGTATTAAACAGTTACGTCCGCATTATTTTTTGTTCAAATTCATTTCTAGAATAAATGCAAATGCACAAATTAATTCGTGTGCAAACAGGGGTTTGCATGACGCCAGTGGCTTGAAACTTGATACTCTTATCATTAAGAACGGAATTTTTTCCGCTAGAGAGTGATGTAAAAGTTCGCTCAATAAAAGCCTGTAATTTCATCGCATATTATTAAAAAAAATTAAGACAATTAAATGATTGAAAAATTATTACGGTCACTCATTTCATCGTATCCGTTTACGAGTTAGAATTGGTTGAAACTATTTTGCTTCTTTTTCGAAAAAAATTTTGACGTTTAACCATCTCTGTAAGTTTGAGTGACATTTGGGGCTGGGACGTTTCATTTATTATTTGATTTTTAAGAAATTTGGATGTTCATTCATACGTTATACAAAGCAGTCAGGACGCTGGTGTGCATATAAAGCGGTGCGTAAAATGGCGAGAAAATCCTTTTTTCTGATCAAATAAACAGGAACAGTAGAACAGAACAGTATCCGGGAGTTAAAACAGTACGGAAACAGTATACGGGAGTGTTTGCTCATTATTTTAGCGCTTTAAACTGTTTTTGCAAATATCCTAGCTGTTTTCGCATCGCATAAATTCGAAGTTTCTGACGAGGCAGGGAAGTAAATATTTCTCCGTGTCGTGCCCGCAGCCCCCGAGGGCATGGCGGTGCCTTCACGCCGCCGCTGCACCTTGCAATTTATTGCGTTAATTCCACGCTTTCATTTACGCTTATCGCATATTTCATTGCCTCGACCTTCGTCATCGCGCCACATCCGAATATTTCTCATTTTCAAGTATTTCGCTAATTTTCTGGTACACTGAAAGAGTTATTCTTGTTGAGCATTTTCTTTGTTGTGAGGAAATTTGCTGCGACAAATCTTGCGCATGGTGAAATTTTCTGAAAGGGAAAAGTTTGTATGCCTTTAGCTTATCGACAGTTATGAAGCAAATCTTCACTCCCCAGAGGGATACAACTATTGTATCTTTGGGAATTAGCGCTCCCAGGGGGAAAATGCGAGGGCCCGAGCTGAGAGTTAGGTAGGCCTTTTTTTTGTTGAAATAAAATATTTTTACCATGTTAAGGGCCACCTTTTTCGGTTCACTGCTGTCCTGTTTTTCAGGATCTACTACTTTCTTCTTCAACTTTTATCTTGTTTCATGAACTTCTTTCTGAGCTTACTGTTTCTGTGCACCTTGTGCATAGATTCCACGTACCCTCAACTCCATACTAAACGGTGTTTTCCTCCTTCCTCTCTTCGAACATCTTTGTCGTGGTTAAGGGAGGCTAAAACTTTCTTATATAATAATAATAATAATAATCTTGTTTCATGAACTTCTTTCCCAACTCACTGTTTCTATGCCCCTTCTGCATAGATTCCGCATTCCCTAATATCCATACTAAATCGTGCCTTCCTCCTTCCTCTCTTCGACACGCTTTTTTTTTGTAGCGGTTAGGGAGGCTTAAACTAACCTATAATCTAATCTAACCAATCGAAACAAATCTTCACCAGTTTAGTTTTGCCGAAATTATCATAAAGGTTCAACCGCTTGAACTTTTTTCCGTTATCATTAATGGGTGTACAGCGTCCGTAATTTACAGGAGTTTAATTTGCAACAACTCACCTTGCTGGAATACACCCTCAGTTGCGTCGCTGCTGTAGTGCTGGAATACACCCTCAGTCCCGCCGAGCTCTGACAAGTTTCAGCGATGCCGTGACGCTCGACTGCCCTGGGGCTGTGGCACCGTCCTCCTGTAGTAGCCCGCGCAATGTTCTCAACCACTGTGCGGCGAATGTTCACTGCTACATATGTGACGACCAGGCGAATGTTCACTGCTACATATGTTACGACCAGGCGATTGTTCACTGCTACATATGTTACGACCAGGCGATTGTTCACTGCTACATATGTGACGACCAGGCGATTGTTCACTGCTACATATGTTTCGACCAGGCGAATGTTTACTGCTACATATGTGACGACCAGGCGAATGTTTACTGCTACATAGGTTGCGACCAGGCAAATGTTTACTGCTACAGATGTGACGACCAATGTGCTATGCAGCAAAATCTTTTGGGTTAAATCATATGAACTTTACCAAGGAAATTGGCTGTGCCTCCAGGAGGGGCATAAGCGATCGCAATTTTACCAACGCGAGTACCTAATACAGTAGGAACAGTTTTACCAAAGCTTGTCGTTATTACACAAGGGCAGAAGCGATCACAATTTTACCATATTAAATTTTTAAATTTTACGATTTCCCTCCTATGTTGTCACTTTTTGAAGTTATTATCAACCGCAATCTTACCAAAGAACAGATATCCTATCTTATCGCACACTTCATGATGTCGTTAGTGAACATCATCTTACCATAACGAGTGTGTTATGACAGCATGAAGTCATTAGTCGTCAGCTGTCACAGTTTTATCAGGAATCATGGTGTGCATGAGCTGCTGATAACATGAAGTACAATGCATTACAGCGCCAGCTCACAAATAACATCCATTCAAGTCCATGGCTGCTCGCAGGGCCCACAAATAGCTCCATAGAAATCGCATTCTTATCAAGCGTTCCTTATAGAAAAGGATGGCCGCTCTGTCTTTGTCTTTGTTTAGCTGCGTTCTTTTGTACGGCACTCGTGGCCCTGCTTGAGAGTTTTTGTGTGGTGGCAGCTGTTGTGAACAGTGAACACAACGAGAGAAGAAGCGTTACAAAACCTTGCATCTCGACGTCTTCAACTCTGGCTGATTGTCAGCAATCATTCACCAAACGAACAATAAGACCTGCTGTAGACGAGGCTTCTCTTCCATCATACTCTTCCGAAAAATGAGTTCAAAAATCAACCTTTCACTGTAACGTTATGGTTAGTGCAGTTTTAACGGCGTATAACAGATGAAAATTGGTTGAAGATGAATCAAAATCTAATGGACGTCTATATGAACAATGTGTTTTAGAGGCTTTGTATTGCTGCTGCACTTCTTGTTCAATCCCTGCGTTTACTACAGAAGTGATTTCAGCGGTGATGTAATGTACTCGTGTTGGTTTGTTGAGCGAGTTTCTGGGTCTTTCATCGGGTTTGGGTGCAAATTGGACCATTGGTTGTCGATCGCATGAATAAATCTCAGTTTGTTAGAATCCAATTCGGAGTCACTGGCAGGCATCAGCCGAGCGCCAGGGGTTTCTGCTCCCACGTCCGAACACCGTCAGCGGCTGCATTAATAGCATAGACAGCAGAATATTGGACAATAGAACAGTGTATAAGAATTGCGAACATTTTCGAATAATGCAGTACAGATGTTAGTTTAAACGAGCCTCGGGAGGAGAAAAAAATTCTAACAAAGATTGCTTGATGACAGCACCATCGTCGTGTGCCAGCGAGGTCGCGTCTCATCGTTAGTCTCATCTGGAAACTGCCCTGTCTCTCCAGTCAAGTTTGCTCATTATGAGAGAATTCAAACAAACAAAAACTTTTCCTTTCTACAAAACGGCACACCATAGAAAGTTCCCTAATAAGAATTTTTGCTAATGTCTTAAATTTGTTTCTAGAACTCTTACTATTTTATTGAACATCCGCTAAGTTTGAAAACATCACGCACACCTAAGACAACGAAGAAAAGACTGTCTACAATGGTTTACATTTATTACCCCTCAGGGGGATACAACTATTGTATCTATGGGAACTAGCGCTCCCAGGGGGACAATATGAGGGCCCTAGCTAACGGTAAACGCAACGAAAACGCAACGAAAACGCAACGAAAACGCAACAAAAACGCAACGAAAACGCAACGAAACGCAACGAAACGCAACGAAACACAACGAAAATCAACGAAAGTCAACGAAAGTCAACGAAAGTCAACGAAAGTCAACGAAAGCCAACGAAAGCCAACGAAAGCCAACGGAAGTAATCGAAACGCAACGAAACGCTGCCAAAAAGATAAACTGTTAATTAACTTTGGCCTGAAGGCCAAAGCGACAGCTAAATAGTTTCTGACCGAAGCTGTCGTTAAATGAGTTATTATTATTATTATTATTATTATTATTATTATTATTAACTGCTATACTTGCTGTGGTAATATTTACTAAGCTGGTTTTATTATTAGATTTGTTAATTTCCATTCTCGTTGTGACGTTTTTTATTTTCCCGTAGACTTATATCTCTAAGCCCACCTCTTTTTTTAATTGACTCCACGTTCGCCAGAAGACAAAAATCTGAATAAATTGTCTTAGCAGCATAGGTATTTTTTGGGGAACTTATTCCGAATCAATTTTCGTCCCTAAGGGGAAGATGTGAGATTCCGGAATCCTGGAAGTATAACGTTTATTGAAATAAATTACATGTTGTGTTTTGTGACTGCCCCCGTTTTTTTCCAGTCCACTGCTGCTTTTTTCAGCTCCCATTTTAATTTTGTTTTGTAGACTTATTTCAATCTTGCTGTTCCTGCGTGCAAGGGCGTGAGGACGCACGATTGGGCACAGGTTTTCAGTTCCTTAAATTCCATACCACATGATGCTTTCCTCCTTCCTCTTTCGAGAACACCTTTGTTGTGGCTATGGAGGCTTGAACTATTTAACTATTGTTATATAGTATAATATAACTATACAGTAAAACTATATAGCGGTAATTTTATCTAATCCGAATTACTACAATTAGTAAAACTTTTCTGAATTCGTTTTTCCCCTCAGGGGGATACAACTATTGTATCTATGGGAATTAGCGTTCCTAGGAGGAAAATGTGTGAGGGCCCGATCTGAGAGGTAGGCCATCTTTTTGTTGAAATAAAAAGTTTTTTTTTGTCATGTTAGGGAGCACCTTTCTTCG
The DNA here is from genome assembly GCA_014220935.1 of Platorchestia sp. MABIK. Taxonomy (NCBI): domain Eukaryota; kingdom Metazoa; phylum Arthropoda; class Malacostraca; order Amphipoda; family Talitridae; genus Platorchestia; species Platorchestia sp. MABIK. Next base: position 123,789 of record JACJUY010001803.1, read on the forward strand.
GTTCACTGCTGTCCTGTTTTTCTGCACCTACTGCTTCTTCTTCAACTTTTATCTTGTTTCATGAACTTCTTTCTCAACTTATTGTTACTATATACCTTCTGTATAGTTTCCGCATTCCCTTATCTCCATAATAAATGGTGCCTTCCTCATTCCTCTATTCGGAGCGCTTTTTTTAGCGGTTAGGGAGAATGAAACTTACATCAAATCTAATCAAATCTAATCTGCCGATAAGAGAGAAGAATAAGCTGTAACATTCGTTTCTTGCAAGGCTATATTGAGTAGAAACTATGCATGGATATTCAAGAAACATCGCATTTTATTCGTAAATGGACCACGATGAATGTTCGACGCATTTTGCTCACTACTGACTTAACAAGAAAATCCTCCTCAACATGCTGCGCCTTCTGCTGCCATTTGAAAGCATAACTGTGTGTAGGAGCCTCACTCTATTCTTACGCGCATAGGTGTAAAAGCTCAGCGCCTCTTATTACGTGAGAAACTCGAGTGTCAGACTGTTCAGTCTCCATATTCGATACGCCGTTGTGTCCTTAGAATGAGAATTATACTGCATAAATACGTTGTGGAAGCTGAATCTCTAAGGGACTGCTGCTATCTCAGGACGTTCTCGAAGATACTCGCTGTATTCCAGCAGGCCAAGCATCACTCACCAACTCAAAGAGGCTCTCACAAAGAGGATCAGGGCGAATCTGAGATCTGGACGTGTGACGGGCATTGCCTATTTTCTGCTCAGCCAATGTACTAGTAGTGCCCGCAACGGTGAGTTATTTAAGACCCTTTGGTATTGTACGCTTAGGCTGAACTTACCTGATCTCATTTCTATCATTATTTCTGTGCCCGCAACGGTGAGTTATTTAAGACCTTTTGGTATTGTACGCTTAGGCTGAACTTACCTGATCTCATTTCTATCATTATTTCTGTGCCCGCAACGGTGAGTGATTTAAGACCCTCTTGTAGAGTACGCTTACTCAGAATTCACGTGATCTCATATCTGTGATTATTTTGAACGTAATCTCATGCGTTCGAACTTTGAGGACACTCATTCATGAACACCATATTTCCGTCATTTCTGTTAGATCCTAAAATGAATCGTAATGTACTTCAGAAATGTGCGATACTTTCATCATGCAGTATCAATCGTTGCTCTCGTAATGAGTGGAAAAGTTTCTCTTACACCCATGTGAGGCATGGAAATCCCATGTTCGCTTGTGTAGCTTTCCCCAAGTGAGAGCTGCTTCTCCTTTCTCATGAAAAGAGTAGGAAACTGTCATATGACCATAAATGCTAGGTTCCATTCTCACGAAGTAACCGCTCCCGAGATCTGGAATACATTTTGCACTTGCACGGATTACATCTTAGCTCGGACCTTCATTGAAATTTATTTTCATTAAAATAGAACATGACCTCAGCAATGAGCAGGTGGCTCCTTCACTCGAGTTACTACCCACGTTCGAGGCAGTTTAGCTCCAATCACTCACAGGCACCAGAGTAGGAGTAGAGGAGAAATATCGATGAGTAGCTGCTAACGAGCTGAAGACTTGGACAGCTTAAGTATGAACCATGTCACCTACGCGTGCAGCTTTGAATCTTTCTTGTTCCCGAGCCGCACATTTGCATCCAAAAGGGAAATATCAATTAGTTGCCTCAACTTCGTACTCTTATCTTGTATCCTCAAGAGCGTTCTGTGTAATTTGGTCTAAACTTTTAAATTAGTTATGCAATTTATTATTCTACCAAAGTACTGTGTTATATTCTTTAATTACACCTGAACTTCCACTTCACCATTTCCCTATTGTATTTATCCCTATCTCTCAAATCTACACGAAACCCGATTTCATCCATGGAGAGATGGATCTGAATATTTTTTTGTTTTAATAATAAAAACGTAATTATGAATTAATGTAACTGAGCATGAATGACTTTCATATTCTACGCGTATTACCAGAAAAGCTCGTTTGTGACCAACGAAGAGTCAAGGAATCGTCATAGATTTTAAACTCCAACACCATTAATGGAAACAAAATTTTTTCAATTGTAGTTCAGGCGCAATTTTCACATTAAATTAAAATGAGTGATTTACTGGGGGTCTTTATTTTATTCTGTGTTTAATATTTAAGTTTTTGGCGTTGGGCTTCGTAAGTTCTTAATCAATGTCTTGCATTTTCAGTAGAATATTTATGGTGTGGCATGCAGAAGGGTTTTGCTTGCATTTCGTGCGAGGAATTTACAATTTATACTCTGCTCTTCTCATCTCAATGAGATGCAGTGGTAAACTATTCGTATTTATTACTGTAGTAAATCAAACGCAATTGCGCTAAGTTTAAGATTTAATGCGTTAGTGTGGGCTTAGCTGTTGGTGCATCGTTCTCTAATCAATGCGACTCGAGGATCTGAAGCTTTGAGCCAAACCTAGCTATTACGCAGTGTTGGGACTGCGAAACACGCAGAACAACATCTGGTAGCGTGATCACTGCCGCAATACTGAGTCCCTCTCATCCGTACCTCACTAACTGAAGCGCATAAGCTTCACGTTTGCCTGCTTGTATTCACTCATGCACTGGGCTGCAGTGACCATTGAGCGACCGATACGAGGGTCGAGTTTCTTCGGCCGTGCGCATCTAAGCTCCTGCATGACCCAGATTCCCATGACCGGTCTATGCTTCTAATTTGCGTGTCTACACTACCTGTCTACAGTTGTATGTCTAGCGTCTGCCCTGCCAAATGCCGCACGACTGTGTTTTGGTGTTTCATGTTCCTTTGATTTAATCAGGAGACATTTAGGCTTTAAAGTGTCACTGCGGTTATCGTTTTGCTTGGTATTTTTATTTTGCTCTGAATGAATTTAGTAGGTTGCTGATAAAGCTTGGCTCGTGAATATAACACGAGTTATTTTGTACGATTAAAACTAGGTTGTTGACATACTGACGTGTCAAGTTATGTTTAAAAGTATTTGATCATCTGTTATGGTTTGTGATGTAAAACCGTTAGTATCACCAGCCAACACTGACATCGATATAATTTAGACTCAGCCAATAATTGACAGCGACGCTACTGATACCACTCTATTAATGATGGCAATGAGTAAGGCAGAGCTCAAACTTCAGTACCTGCGCTCCCAAAACAAAAATCGCTATATTTGTGCCGGAACTCGGCTCACCCGAGCAACAAACCCCGAGCAACATCCCCTGGGGTGCTGCACGAGGCGTGTTGCCGTTGGACGCAACCGCGCTGCAATGCCTCGCTCCAGCGCCCCTAAATCACCAAGCTCCAGTCCCTGCCCCTTCGTAGCTGAACGCTCGCACTGCTCTGCGTCTGCGCTATCTTCCGTCCGTCGGTTTTTGTGCGAGTGAAAGTCTCAAAAGAGGTCCAACAGGGCGAAAATAGAAGGCGGATTTGTTTTCTGGAGGAAATTCATGTTGGAAAACTCATTTTATGGATGGTGTTAGTTTCTAATAGCGAGTTGGTGACTAAGCCTGTATTGGTTCTTCAGAGCTCAAGTTCGAACTTAATGTTATGACTTATCATGACAAAGCTAGCCCACAAGTTTACAGAACAATCTATTGTACAGATGTCAGGCCTGGAAGGGCGTGCACGTCCACGAATATCATTAGCACTCTGAAGAAACTGACGTTCGCTAATATGCGCTTTGCGTGCATTACGAGGTTCTAATGAGTCACGTGCGTTATAAAAAAAATTGCAGATAACTGCTTGCGAGCAACGTATCTCTACGGTAGAACTTGTAGCGGTTGTTAACAATTCTGCGCTAAATATTCTCCTCTCGGAACTGTGTGAGGCTTGATCTATGCGTAAATGCTGCTTGGAAAACGTCTTCCGTCGGTTTTAATTTTTTTTAAGTCTAAACGAGGCCTGGCGTCACCCGCATTCATAGTTTCATATACAGTACATTCGTCACCGATGGATTTCCACCGAACAGGCCTATTAATCATGACTACTGAAATATTGGTAGTTGATTTTATGTATAAACAGTTGAAAGGTAAATCATTTGGTAACACTGCACTTGAGATCACTGCATAATTTATGCATCCACACGACAGAGAGCGCCAAGTCTGACGTGGTGCGTGCTACTCATCGCAGCATACCAGTCAAGGAATTCAATGTGGCTATAGTTAATGCCCATTTTAAAACGAATATAATGCAAGTGAAAGTAAGGTATTTCGAGCCTCAGATGTGACCGCTTTAGCCTTCAAAAGAGTGTCGCGAGTTGTGTTATTTTCTACACTGCATGGCCTGAGACTGGTGACACTGATGAACAGCCGCCCGATAGTCGCGACATGGCAGGAGTATCGCTGTAGTTTGCCTGCTTTTTACGGCTGCGCCCGAGCAACGCGCGCTGTACACGGGCATGGGACAATACGAGACTTGCACTTGCGCAAAAACCCTTGCTCCAAGTTTGCAGAAGTTTCGAGATCAATAAAACTTTCAAGTCTCTTGGTAAAATGAATTCAAGTTGTCGTAGTTAATATCGTATTGCCAACGTACGTTTCAGATTGCAAGTTGATTATCACTAGATGTGACTTACACAACGAAAGTGTAGCCTCACCCTGCGGTCGTGTGTTGGAGAAATTTGCTTCTGTTCGTAATTGCATGCGCACGACTGAAAGAAGCTGCTATTAAATGGGCTATAATTTTATAATATGCACAATCGATAATCGTCCAGTCTTCAGTGGCAGCAAAGACGTTTATTATAATTTTGTTTTCCATTTCTTTGACTGTTTCTTCCAGTCGCTAATTTGAAATTCGATTTTGGCTCGCTTGATCTCTGAATTAAGAATCGCATTATGTTCACAAGATCAGACAAATTGACTCAATTAATGAAAACTTGTAGCATTGTTTTCCAATTTTATTTAGGAGATTTTGGTTCATTAAATTAAATGCAAAAAATATGTGGGTTTACAATGTTCAACTTCATTGCATGGATCAACACGAATGTTAGATTCCTGTGCATTTAGAAACGTTTATATTCAGTTGTATTTTCAAATTAACTTAAATCCTTGATATTCCCTGAATGTCTTCCATATAATGCAAGCGCTATTATTAACAATTATTATATTGTTATACTAGACTACATGACACTCTTGCCATCATTTCATTGAACTGGCGCCATAGGCCAATTGTACTGTTACTTCACTCCGACTTGCTGAAATTTATACTTTGCACTCGGTGTACACTGTGGCTGCTGTGTACCGTAAATACACTGCTCGTGACCATAGTTGCTCTAAATAAGTTTTTGTGAACTCTGCTCTCATTTTCTATGTACTATTTCCCAGTCGGAAATCATGGTTGTGATTATGGTAGAATATAGTGGTGTTTAAGAGATTAAAGTCGATT
>JACJUY010001804.1:0-15234 GCA_014220935.1 Platorchestia sp. MABIK
CTGTCACGAAAAAGATATCTCAAAGTCTGCCCGAAGCGTGTTGCAGCCTGGGGGAGAACACTACAATCTGCTTTGGTTGTTCACGTTGAGTTGCAGGTATTTTCCCTACTAGGATTTGAGAATCATTACTGTTGCAGCATGATTCAAATTTAAAATACAAATAGTGAACAGCGTTGACAAAACAGTTATAATTAGTCAAATCGAGCATGTCCATTCCAATTAAATTTTTGTTGTTGATTACCCCAATGTTGTGATATCTGGTTTTCTTTCATTTTTCATGATTTTTCGTTTCTCCATTGATATAAATGATGAAGAGCATGTTGATGCTTAAGATCAAGTTTTTCCATCTTCAACACGATGCTAAGAATAGTTCTGTGCTTGCATTTTAATTTTCGCATCTTAAGTATTTCGAGGAATCAAAATCTTGCACCTTTGAAATAGAGCTGAAACTAAGAGCTTGAATCTGATAGCAGAGTGGGTGTCATATTTCCTCCTTCATCTTCTTCTTATCTTAAGTGAGGGTGTACTCTTAATATAAATTATGCATTTAATTTCAAGGATCAAAATTCCAAACGAACAAATATGATACTCTGAAGAGTTCTTATTTAAGAGTCGTTTTATTGCTAGCATAAACCATCAGTCATTTCTCTCCAAGCTGTGGGATCTCTTTCCGGATCTCAAAAATCAGGACAATTTCAGGAATTAGAAATCTCAAAGTTCCTGAATCTTCAAATTCAGGAAAACCTCAGAATGCAGGACAATTTCAGAAATTAGAAATCTCAAAGTCCTTGAATCTTAAAATTTAGGACTCAGAACATTCTGTGAGGCCATGTGCGTTGCGGTCGTCCACGTCATGTCGTCATGTACCACGACAGTGTCCTGGTCTTTCCATTTCTTAATTCGCGACTGCAAAGAACTTAGCGAGACGTCTCGTTGCTCGGAAAGCTTCCAGTCTTACTCTCCTGATTTTCATTCAAGAATAATTTTTTGACTCTAGGACTTGTTCTTTTTCTCTTCAGCGCCGTGGAGAATTATAATGAAAGGCTGGAAATTGTATTAGCGTGGGGAAAACTGGTATTTCTTTTTACACCGGCATAACGTCTTTGGTGACGAAGCACGCGAAAAGCAGACACGTGCTTCTAAGTAAATATGTTGAAAAATTTAAAAACACGTTGAAAGTTTTTAACTTATAAACAATGCAAATGCAGTATTTCACTGAGTTAATTTGATTTATATCAATGGAGCATTCACATCCATTTATCAGTACTTGAAATTGCAAAACTTGAGTCATGCAGTATGACGCTAAAACTACCAACCAGTGTAAGAATTGAATACTTTATTGACCCCGTTAGTACGGTGAACGTTTCATTGGAAGAGTTTCATCTGTACACTGAATTTCAACGTGAGTGAAAAATTAATTAAATTGCCGTTCGGAGATAATGTGTGCTACTTGACTAAGCTCATAATGCGTTCACGGGAAATTAGAAATTAATTGCAAAGATTCGGCTAACCTGGAAATATTATAAAACTTTTGCTCACAGTGATTGCAAAAAACGTTCATTAAGTTGCTGGAAAAGATGGGCCCCGAGACTATGTGTGAGTAAAGTCAATGAAATAGCTCAATACTGCTGAAGCTGATAATTATTGTGCAAAACTAATGCGAACTGTAATAGAACTCGCCCTATTGAAACATGCTTCAACATATAGCTCAATTAATGATTATTGTCTAGAATAGAATCAGTTTATTTAACCTTTGTCCTAATAATATTATTTCCATCTTGAAATTGACACGCGCTGCATTGTTTTAAACTAGCATATTATTTATTGATTATTCATGAAATTACAAACGAAGACGATTCCAATTTAAGTTTGACTGCAACGCAGCTGTCTAAAAGAAGGTACTGAAAAAAATGAAATTCAATCGTCAAAAAAAAAACCCGACTCTAAGAGAGTTGTTGCAACAACGTAGTTTGACAACATAAGATTAATGAAACTCTGTAGCTTTAAAATGAAGGAGATAGCGACGACAATCGATTTAAAAGACATTTCTGTTAAAAACGAACGTTTCGACCCCTAAGGTCATCCTTAGCGATTTTCAGTAAAATGTGGTAAAGGGAACAATGAAATTTGAAGGGACTGTTCCCTTTACCACATTTTACTGAGAACCGCTGATGATGACCTTAGGGGTCGAAACGTTAGTTTTCAACAGAAATGTCTTATAAATAGATTTTCTTCGTTATATCCTTCATTTTAAAGCTATATCGTGTTATACAGCCCAATCTGATGCATAAAATTCTGTAGGTGATACATGATTTCAGCTCTGAATTGGCACACTAGCTTCGTCCCTCTCACAGTTTGGCCCCCTCCGACTATTTCCTCTTTCTAGAACTGACGCCACATCCAGTAGAAACAAAAGTTAACAAGTTTCAGATTGCCACGATGAAAACATGTTGTAGGCCAAGCCTTACGTGTTCATCCGCAAGAGTGCAATGTTCTCAAGAGTTATTCTTCAAAACGCAATGTTGCCAAGACGTATTTTTTTAGTTTAATGTCGTCAAAACTTTTCCGTCAGAACGCTATTTTTTCAAGACGTATTCTTCAGAGCCCAAGACCGCTGCAAACAGTGAGCAAATCCGACTTGTTAAAATAGTGAATAAAATCATAAATAATGAAACTCCTCATATTTTCATCGATAAAGAAGCGCAGGAACATCTAATTGCATTCAAGGTTCTGTAGGAGCATTAATGCAATTTTGAATAAGTATTTCTTTATCTATGTAAAGTTTAATCGGCGGATCGGATTTTGAAGCGTAATAAAATGTTCAAATTTTGATAGGCTAAATTTAGACTCTACAAGCTTATCTTATTTCAATTCATATCCACGTACGTACGAAAGAACTGTTCTCTGTACATTTATTATCACGAGCTAGGAAAAATATCAAAATCATTTGTTCAGCAGAGAGACAACTAATTTCACTGAACCAATTTTACTGAATATTTGTTCGAACGTTCACTTCTTTGTTTAGCGCATCAACTTTTAAAAACGACTACACGACGCTTATAATAAATCCAGCAAACTAAATCATTCTCTTTTAAATTTAATTTTTTTTTGCTGCTTCAATTCGATTTATTTGTTTTTTCTTTATTATATATAGATCGTTGTAAAGTGAAAACTGTCATGCAGTTTCAGAACGGAGCACATATCTGAAATTCTGTACAACGTGCAAAGTATTAGTATTTCATTTTAAACAGTTTCAGAACGGTGCACATTTCTGAAATTCTACTTCGAATATCAAATATAAGTGTTTAATATCAGCCGTTTTAGAACGGTGCCTATTTCTGAAATTCTGTACCACGTGAAAAAAATAAGTATTTCATTTAAACATTTTCAGAACGTTCTGAAATTCTATACCGCGAATGAAAATAAGTATTTTAGTCCAGCGACGAAGCATAGAAAGGAGTGTGTTTGAGATTTTTGGATTAGAGTTCAGCGAGATTCCTTGAATTTACGACCACAATTTCTCTGAAAGGGAATTATTTGAGCCTGTGAGCAGGCAGGATTGACGCTCGCCTCAGGGGATAGCACCAAGTGTACAGGGCCTCACTACAACAGAGGTGTCTCGACTGGTGGAAGTCTCAATGTGAAAATTGTCGAAGGATTGCAACGTTTTCCGTCAACAGAAAATGCCAGACAGGTCTTGCTTTGCTGGTTGTGTTGTACCTCGCTACACGCTTGTGTGCCGGAAAAAACATCATTATAGTCGATTTGATGTCAATTGTGAGGGAAGCGCGAGGCTCTGCAGCTTAAGAATATTGAAAAATTCATGATTGATAATCTACGTGATTGTTCACTTCCTGATTCTCATTGCTGTTTACAAGCCCACCGATATAATTTTTTTCTTTAACTCTACGGACTTTACTACGAACATTCAAGTACCTACTGGAATTTTGTTAAATTTGAAACTTTATTTCTCATGGTCTATGAGACTCAGCGAAATCATTCATTATGAGTATAAGTATATACATTGTTCAATATTAATAATATTGTGGCGTCTCTTGAAGTTATTTAGTCGAAAGGATTAATAGTTCATGATAAACCACTACATTAAGATGGCGAATCCTGACATTTGAAAGGCTAAATAAATAGCTGCTCAAGCCAACAATTTTAGTGTTATGAAAATGTTATTGAAATGTTGTGAAAATTCAAACAGTCTAGTCAACAACAAACACCGACAATTTCTGTTCCAGATAACCAGCAGCTTAGATGGCCTCGTCTGAAGGAAGTCGCAACTTAACGCCAACTTAAAATTAAGAAGGCAAAATAATACTTTCAGATAAAATAAGATGCACTTTGATGGCAGAAGAAATCACAGCCCTCTTCAACTTATCAGGCAGGCCTGTCTTAGAGTCTATTATAGTAGGCTTGGTGTTATTCTTTTAAGTGAACTACACCTTAGGCTGAAATTAATGACACACTTTAATTATGGTTTTAAATCGGTTATTGTGAAGTGCTTACGTTATTCACGATCTCACCCAGTGTTGAGGCTTAGCAGGCAAGCTAGATTTAGGATCAGAATGTTAGATAAAGTATATCCCCAAAATACTTCTATCGTTACTGTTTCTCTTATCGTATATTCGTCCGCTTAATTAATTTACAGAATCAACGACTTGATAAAATTTAAACTTTAGCATGGCAATGTTTTCTGAGCAAACGATGATTCATGCAGCATTGAGTTACATTTACAATTCTTCGGTAATTGTACATATTTTTATTCTGTGTGACTGCCCTCAGGGTACTCGAAATATGCAGAGTAACGGCCTTTCTTTGAAACATTAGCACTGAAAAAAGAATTGAATAATGTTACGCACGACTGTAATCTGGAGATTGAAATTTAAGTGTAAAATCTTAACGTCGATGCAAAGTTAACTCCAAATACATGACTAGATAGAAATGTTTTGAGCGCGTGATTTGATATTTTTTATGAAATTGAGAGCGTTTCACAAACAAATAAGAAGTAAAACTCAAACATTATAAAAATTAGAAAGACCGAAAATGAACTTGCAAATTCATTTTAAAATTTGGAAACGAGGATCTTTGTGCGTAGCAGTTGCATTTCGTAAAGAATTTTAAACGCAACAACAGAGTTAACAGAGCAGGAATATACGGATCAAATTTGTGAATTTCATGGCGGAAATTGTGAAACATTGTGTGAAATTGCAACTCTGTCAGTAGACTAAAACCGAAAAGTGAGCACTAACCAATTCTTCTACTTTGATGTGCCATTTCTGAACCTTTTTCTAAAATTTTCAAGTTTGGAGTTAATTTAAAGAATTTAAAAAGTATGCTCTTATCAACGCAGGAAATAAATGCATTTTTTGCGTGCAATTGCAATCCCTATTGGACGGCTCAAAAGTTACATTTGCTTTACGTTTGAGTATTTTTCTGCTTATGAACGGTTTGTTAGTTGGCAATTAAAGAAAATATATAAAAAAAAATGCAGAAAGAATAATTTACATAATTAACGGCGACTAGTTCACGTAATCTTTCAAAATCATGTCCCAGCTCAATAAATGCCTCATTCTTTCTATTAATGTTAATACTGGAGGCGGATGCGTGATAAATTGCCTGGCGCTAATTAGACAATGAGCAAAATAAACGTTGACACAGATCACGTCAGGTCTTCGCCCTGACGCAAACACGCAAAAAAAACATTGCGGTACCTTAAAAAGATAAAAGCTCCGTCTCTGCCAACATTGTAATCAACATCGAACAAAACAAGATTCTGTGCAAACATGTGGCTTTTGACTTGCCCTTCGCCCTTCGGAGAAGATCAAAGCAAAGCACGTGTTACTCTTTCTTCTCCATGCCTGACTTGAGTTCGCCGGCGTTATTTTTCAGGGTGTGTTTGAGGGAAGACTTCAATCTTTTCCACAGCCGGGGTCGCCTTTCTCAAATACGGCCAATGTTGGACCTAAAACCCCGGGCTTTGTAGGAGCTAAACGCTCCGACATGCGATTTTTTTCTCCGTAATTTTCAGAGGTAGAAAAACTGAAACGACATTGTATTTTTGGGGACCAGGATTTGGGGAAGTGAAATTGATCAGATTTTGTGAAAAATGGCAGGCAAAAGGGTCGTTTTTAAGAAAAAGGATTTAGTTTGGAAAATTTTGAAGCTGATCAATGGAGTGTCAGGTCGTATTTGAGAGTTGGTATTATGACACAGAACAACATGTTTGGTGGGTATCATGTCGAAAACAAGAAAATATTGGAGATTGATTGTTACACCCTTAAATGACAAGAAGGGACGAAATGCGTTTCTTCGAAATTAACACTTAGATGATTGTGATAAAGATAATTTAGAAAATGATGCAATTGAATGCACGATGCTTTAAGTCTCCCAGCTCTAACATATGAACATATCCGCAAAAATTGGAAGGCTTACGAACATTTTACAACGGCTTACAACGGAAATGAATCGGTGGGATTTGGTTGTACTTTATTCTTTACATTTTGATCCTATTTTTAAGCGAAGCTCATTTGTAAAGAATGCGCAGTATTGATAGGAACTTTCAGAAATGTTCCTAACTCTACTAGTACACATGCTTCAAATGTCATTTTCATACACTACTGCATACAATTCTAAGAGACGGAACTTTCAAAAGGGACGTCGATGCCGATAGCAACTCAAGAAAAAAAAAGCATTTACAGAATTTTAAAACATCAAGAGACCACCACTCCACTATTGATTATGCTCTATGATTTGAGTTGTACTTTGCCTTCACGCTCACCGAAATCTTAAGCGTAACCTTTAAAGTCTTAGTTTGGCGAGTTGTTATTCAATGGATCTAATGGAATGTCAGATCAAAACAATACAATCTGCCCTTGACTGGGTGTTTTGCGACGCCATGAATGTTAATAAACAGGTTACAACTTCACTTTATGAGTATCACTATTCAAAAATAGTTGATACTACTAACATCTAAATTTTGTCCGAAATTGCTCTGTACTGTTCGTGAGTACAATAACTGCTTTACACGATGCTGTTCGTAGTAATTTGCTATCTTAGCTATAAAGCGATGAGGTATATGAGCTGATTTTGTGAAGTTATTATTTACATATATTTTATTTTTATATTAAGCCAAGCTGTACCATGAAGATGAACGAGACATTCAATTTGCAATTTGATATACTTACAATTGGATAGAAAATTCCCACTCACGTTAGGCCGAGCCAAACATTCATAAAGATGTTCAATTCTGCACTGCATAATAATTTAAATGGAAAATGAGAGGGAGACAACAGATGAAACAGGCCAATTTCTAGGAAATCTCAATTTTAGGATAGAAAGGAAAACCAACGCAGCTAAAAATATCATCATAAAAACAAACGTTTGGGATCAGAAAAACCATCCTCAGAAAAACAATGAATCAAATGAAAAACAAGAAATCAAATTTATTGTTCTGAAAAACCATAAATCAAATTTATTGTTCTGAAAAACAATAAATCAAATTGTTAAAAAGTTTTTCGAAACACTTAACAAATTTTTTTCAAATCCGAATTGGAAGACAACGACACTAGACAAATTCCTTTCTGAATTCCGCAAATTCCTTTTTTCACAATTATCTGCTCTGTGGATATCGCACCTCACTGTGAAGGATTAAATATCGTGCCAGCTAGATCATGAATGCTTGCATCTTCAAGTGATTTGGACCGCCTTTAAATCACGTCTACCTGAGCCCAGCAGATAAGCTCGTTGAGGGGCCTCATCAACTTTGCAGACCGGTTTCACTAAGAACTTAAAAACCCGTATTTCTTGCCCACACTGTGGACATTTTTCAAATGCACCCGAATGGGTACTTTAACAACGCGAAGTAGCGGTTGCTTTATAATGGGCACCGAAATGGTGATTAAAAGCCCTGAGAGCTGCGGCATTGTGTCTTCCTGAGCCTGCTAGGACTCAGGAAATTATTGATGTGCAGTGGAGATGAAAAGCGAAATATCAGGCATTATTTGAATACGAATATGAGTAAAAATAAGAGCAAATTGAGCGTTTTGTCTTTAATCATTGAAAAATATTTCCTAGAAGGTAGATCTTCAACTTTACATTAATCCAAAATCGCAATCATTGATTCGTGAATGTCGATCGCTTAAAACTAACCGCAGGGACCAAAATCATTACAGATCGAAAAACGATTTTACTATATTCTATGAATATTTTAGCAATCTATGCAAATTTATATGTCCCTACGTATATTTTAACCGAACACAACTCTATTGATTATATGAAATTTGCCTTCAACGAGCATTCAATCAATATGACGAAACTAAGAAGAACCTTCTCCTGTTGATACGAAAAGTGTGGCTTTGGGTCGTTCTTTTTTGTTCAAAATCCAAATCCAAAACTGGCAGCAACAGTGAAGCAATATTGGGTGAGGGCATGGTTAATGCCAATATTGCTTTATGTTACATATTTCAGGCGATATATATTATGTATTTTTCTCTGCAAATATTCCACGTTATACATTATATGCTTCGTTTATATTTTTTAATCCCATTAATGACGTTTCAAGGCTAATTTAGCGTCAATGGTGGATGTTTCCATCCTTGAAACCCCGCAGAGCTTATCAAAAGCTTTGCTCGGTTGGGGAGTATATATTTAGGCAATTAGAACTAACGAACTGTAAGTTGCACCCCATAAAAAACAATTTTCAAAGGAGATCCGTGCTTTTCATGCCAGGAAGTGAGGAAAGATATTTATCTTTGCATAAAAGAATTAATGACTTTGCAGAAAAATTCTGAATTCACGCAGCCGCTTTGCATGTAAGCTGCTTCACGTAGCCTAAATGCTGAGTAGGGATATCTTAACAAACACTCATGAAAGAACGAGAAAATGAATTAAAAGTGTAAAGTGGAACAATGTGATTTAAACATGTAAAAATTCCATTGAGAAAAAATGAATTAAAGTCAAAGCGTGAAAGAATTTGATTGAAATGAGAAAAGTACAATTGTAGACATTTTGTGCCTCCTGTTACAATGGTAAATGCTGACAAACTTTTTCTTTTGTCCGACGCATGTTTATTGAGGCATGTTTATTTAAGTATTTAAAGTCACCTGAAATCTGTTAAAAATATGTTTTAAGTGACCCAATTTCCGATTAGTTGGAACTTCTCATTAAAGCTCAAATGAATTTTCTTTTACGAATTACTTCACAATGTCGAGATGGGTAAAATTTCTGTGAATTCAAACCAGCTGAATTTGGTTGATGTTAAAAAGAATTAGACACACACAACGTAATGCACATTAAATTGAGAAATATCATGCTAATTTTCAAGCACAAGTTGTGATGACTCCGAATCGATGGTTGTGCTCACGCTTAGATTGCTTTAAACAGAACGCACAACTTTGGTTAACTCAATGTAACACAAATTCTCTCCCAATTACTCCCTAGGTTATATTAATTTTACAAATAGAGTTAAGTACGGACTAAATTTTCACCTCATCAACTTACAGAGCATCCGTAACAAAAAACATATGAATACAGTACCGTCAGAAATTCTAACCACACGTGCAACACTGGCTCAACAGAACGCATGCCAATAGGAATAAAGAAAACCGAAAAAAACACCGCAAGCACTTACCCAGAAATACAAGAATTTAAAGCGACGTGAAATACCGAGAAAACTGCACAGCTCGAGCAGAGCTCTGCATTTTACATTGAAGGGGCGAGCGTTTTCAGAACATTACTTCAGTTCTCCGCCGAACTGCTCTGAAATACAGAGACCTAATGTCCCTCTGAGGCTGCAGCGAGAGAATCACAACAGCGGCCACACGCCATTGTTTTTTATGGTCTTGCGCTTCTCACCAAAAGGCGAAGCCTTTGCAGTCCTGAGACGTCGTGAGGGCGTCATATTGTTTTATGAGCCGGCAGCGAGAGGTGGGAACTGCATCTCTCTTTCCCCCACCTCCTCCTCCTCGTTCGGTGAGAGAGCTTCATGTATGTTTTGGGCGGGCTTTGCGGTGAGGTGAAACTGATAAAAGAAGAGTGAGGGTTTCAAAGTGATAAAAGAAGAGTGAGTAATGAAGGTTTCAAACTAATAAAAGGAAAGTGAGCTTCTGAGGGTTCCAAACTAATAAAAGAAGAGGGAGAAATGAGGGTATCACACTGATAAAAGAAGAGGGAGCCCGTTTGGCTTCTGAATAATAGTGCTTCTAGGGTGGATATTAAGGAATAAAAAATATCGCTTAAAATCACTTCCTCTGATTTGATTTCAAATTTTTATTATAATGTAGTTTTATTTTGCATGCATCTTTCGATTCCCTTGCGTATCGCTGGAATACGTTATCTTCTTTGAAAGCTAGAGCAACTTTTCACTGTTTTTTTTATATGGATGTTGTTCATGCATATCTAACTCTGTTGTTTGCTTATGTGAGCTAAACACAAGCTGCATTTATTCCATTAATAATCAATCGGATAACTTCCTTTATTTACAATCATGAGAACATTTATGCTGCTGAAACCTTTTCTGTTCATCACTTAAAATGCGATGAAAGTTCGAGGGGAAGCTGGAGTTTGCATTGTGACTAGACTTGGAGTATAATTTCTTCATTTGAAAATTTGTAATTATTCTGAATTTGACATTACATAATGCACAACACTTTCATGTTGTATTCATCTGAGCGAAAATGGACGTTTCGCAATAAATATTTCCTAATCATTTGTATTACTTTACGCGCTGGAAAATGCGACAAATATCATTGAAAACACTACATAGTTGTAGCTATCAATGACGCAACCGCAACGCAAGTAAATCGTTCAATTCGGCTGCTAAACATTTGCTTCTATTTTGTAAGTGTATCTTGAACGCGCGATTCTAAAATTACGATTATAAATGTTGTTGAAAACTATTTCACAACGAGTTCAGTTCTATGATGTTGACCACGATATTAGGTAGAAAAGAACTTTATTCTTCTAAAGTTCCGTCCCACACTTGTCTTAGGAAGACCAAACATTTGAAATTTTCTTAGGTAATATCTACGTGGGCCTCTCTAGCTCAACTTGGCATGGCCAAGCAATGAAGCCTCTGTGGTATAAGCCGCAGTCATTGGGGTCCGAATCTAAGTTGAAACGGGAGCTTTCAATAACAGAAAGTTCCCCTAAAACCTTCTCGCCAAGAAAAACCACTAGCGCATTCTTTTAACTGCTTCGCTGCGGATCTGAACAAGAGCGATTCAAACTTTGAAATCTCTAGCGCTGAAGAGGCTGTCGAGAGGATCGAGCAGTCGAAACTCGACCCGTATTATTGCTCTCAGATTGAAATTAAAAACTTCCTAAAAATTGGAGTGAGGAAATTTCTTACGTAGATAGTAAGGCCAGTCAACACTCTGTTCAGAATAGCCTCCGATTGTGTAGCCAACACTACGTTCTATTTCTAGACGACTCGTAAACACGTAGTCCGTAAAATTAGATTCATTAGTCACGTAGTTCTTGGAATTTTACCGCACGCATCTTATTATTCAACAAGGACTCGTGAAATTTGAGAATTTGGTATTCTCTGTTGAAAGATTACACGCAAACATGCGGAGATGAAGCCTGTAATGGAAAAATAAAGCCATGAAATCAGGAGTTGAGGAAGGCGTGATTCCTCCGAGCTAATCTTTGTGTGCTCAGACTCATCGGAGCGTTCAGAAAAATGATTACACTTAATTCAAATTTAATGATGCAAACAAGCTTTCCCTTAACCATGATGCTCCATCCACAATTGAAAAATAGGTTAAATTTATTTAAATAGCTTGTCAAATAAATCCTTATAATTTCATAGAAGTTATTGAAATTCATCAAGCCTTCACGCAGCTATATATAAAGTAGTGCATTGTGATTATTTTGAGTAAATATTTAGTTGATTTATTGATTGTGTAAGCCAATTGAGGTTTGAATTATTGTTCAATAATCATTTGCAGTGGTCTCCGATTATTTTGATGGCATGAATCCAACAAAAAATGCGAACGGAAAAGGAAAGCCGTTTAATTAAAGCATTATCATTTACGAGTCAAGGGCGACCGTTGAGGATTTAGTTATCTGGCGATTTTATACCTTGTTTAAAAATACGTTATATACAACTAATTAGCAATGGGCAATATTACGTTTCAATGATTAATTTTGTTTTTCATACAAAAAACACACGAAATTCCTCTTGCCAGACAGATACTTGAGCTAAAAAATTGAGGCTGTAGTAGATCTATTTGGGTGGAACCACCTATGAAATGATTAATAAATGTGCTACAATTGACCGCAAACACTGTAGTGGAGTAGTCCTAGGCTTGGACAGTTAAAATATCACATTGCCTTACCTTCAAACAACTGTCAGCCCTAAACACCTGTCAGACTCTAAATGATTACATCACTTAGAGTCTACCACGTTAAAGTGCGGTGCGGTCAAACTGAAGTTCAACATTCAACTCAAATTATAGTTAATTTATTGATCAATTTTGCAAGTAACGAATATAACATAGATCGCGCCTTCATTTAGTTTAGATTACGCATTTATCGAAACATAGTTAGTGACTGCTGGTTGGTTAGCAGCATTATGAAAATTTTCTCAGTGACCTCCGGTGGGTCACGTCGCACTTAAAGTGTTAAGTTACACTCCTTTGGGAAAAAAACTATCATAACTCGCGTGGGAGAATCGATCTTACAATGTAGGGTTCTTTGGATGAACTTTTTTTTAGCCATCTAATTTTAGACCAGAAACTGCGACCGGAGTTACATTAAGTTCTTCATATCTCCTTTTCGAAACTCCAGTAAGACATTAGTTTTGAATCTAAAACTTGTTTCTCAGGCCGTTGATTTGAAAAAAGTTCGTAATAGCCTTGAACGACATGTTATTCAGCATGTCAAGGACGATAATGGCATGATTCGGAAAGTGACAGAATTGTTTAGTTGTAGAAACAAAGTACGACAGAGAGCGGTGGAGGGAGATTTTAATTCAAAAACTGCCTGTGTGACGCTAAGATTTTGTGGCAAAAGCTGAAAAACTGCAAGGAATTTTACGTTCATTTACAGAAAATTGAACAAAAACGCGAAAGACGGTTTTGAATCAAGAGAGTTCTATGGGACAAATTTCTTTGACAAACTCAAAATAAAATTCAAGTGAACATTCTGCACCTTTTGGCGGGGAAACTCTTGAGCTCGCGAGCCTCTCGTAAAATTTTTATCCGTAAAAGAACCAACGAGTAACGGTACCCTTCATTTTTCTTAGAACATATTGACTTACTTTCAATAGCAAAGGTTCACAAACATCATTCGGAACGCGAATTACGGAAGCAAAGTCTCGAAACATTTTTCGTATTTACCGTTCGTTTTCAAATAACATTTTCTACTAAGATATGTTTCAGAAAGGTCACATTGGACAATCTGCTAAAAATATTGGTCAGCAGGTTTTCCATAAAGGGCAGACAATAAAAAATTGCCATGTACTCGCATTTTCTTATTCAAATTGGTGATAACCTAGGTCGAGTACAAAAGAAAGATCACGCCCATTGATATCTACTGTATGTATATGGTTTGTGTGAGCTGTAGTCGCGTGTGTGCTGCGAATAACTCTCTATCAGAACTCTCTTTTGGTGGCGACTAGCTCTCCTTCGTTTCCGTCCTTTGAATTTTACAGCGATTTCATATTTCAAATCCAAACGCTCGTAACTTCGCTGGAAATTCGGGCATGAAGATAACGTTAAAGCTCTCACGGAGAGCTTAGGTGTGGGCAGCTGCTCGGAATGGCGCTGTTTGTTGACGCTCGTCTCATCTTCGATGTCGTCTGCGAACTTAAATATTTTATGCTTCGCCGCCCAGCGAAAATAATACCCTTTAAATAAATCCAGAATTTATTCTTTTTGACGTCTTGAATGTGAAATTCATCTTGCCACTGTTCACCAAAACTTGCGCGCTCAAACAAGATGACTAGAAACTAACGCTCTACATTAGTTAGGCAGTTATGGAATGGATAATGATAATTATTTTAGACGCTAAAACAAACATAAAATTTCCTATTTGTATGAGACAAAGCCAGCATACTCTTGCCTACTGAACTGGTTTCAGTGGAAACAATTGTTTAGTCTGTCGCGTGCACTGGGGGTTAAACTATTTCCTATTGGTCGGAACGTTATTCTTGTAGAACGAGCGCTGATGACAATTTTTGAATTGCATAAAATAAACGATTTAGGTATAACTCATTTATTTATCTATTTGCGGTTACCGTAATGTCACTACCGTAGTTCTCACTGATATGGCAGATGATGTGACCTATGAGTTAGCTAAACATGAAATAACATAGAGCCCAGAAATGTACATAACTGAAAACTAGCAACAGGAATAATATTTTTAAAATTTATTCCAACCCTCAGAAAAGAATACTGGTTTCTGCAAATGTTATGTAGCGATTTTGAAAGTTATTGTATCAAGGAACATATAATGGTGTACGAAAATTTTTATAAAACGTAAAATGCATTCAATGTACTTTAATTTTGATAGCATTTGAACAGTTTAGCAGAGCCCTGTATTTAACTAGAAAGAATAAAATGTTAACGATGTAACAAATGCTGCTAAATGATTTTTTTGTCATTACTGTGCGCCTGTGAATTCTTACCTTAACATGTCTGATTGAATTCCTTCTCCCGTGAATCTATAGAAGCAAAATTCTTGCACTGAACTTTCACTTCTAACACGACACAGTATCAATACATACTATCGGATAATTTTGCTCCATGTAGATGGGTATGCTTTTCTAGTATGTCTCGAAAGCCTATGTATTGACATGCTAGAAAGAATGCTTATGTTTTGCGATGATAGGTTTCTCAATTAATTTGCAATTGTTGTATAACTCTCTCAGCTGAGCATCAAGTGTTGAATATTTTGTGTCATTTTGACTCAATTTACTCAGCTGATCATATGTTAAATATTGCTTATGAAAACTAGCATAATTGGCTCAGTTGATCCTCTTATGTCGGATGTTTTTGTAAATCTAACTTGTCTAATTATTCAGGCAAAGAGTGCTCAAAGCTGTTATAAATGTCTCATAATTTTTTATCACTACCCTGACATTTTGTGTGATTTTACGATTCTGGAGCGACACAAAAGAAACAAATAGATTTCTTATGATATTCGGGCTCTACACACATAGAACAAAATGTTGGAGGTTAATGATTGACGAGAATGCACATTAGCTTAAGTCACTATTTAAGT
>JACJUY010001804.1:16302-65053 GCA_014220935.1 Platorchestia sp. MABIK
AGGTAGCGGGGTGGGGGAGGTTTGGGGGGGGGGAAGGAAAGTTATAAAAGATGAAGCATTGTAAATTGGAACAATACGTAGACATTTATAACTATCAACTATCATCAATCGAGGGATGGTAGAGTTAAATGCGGACAAAATCAATGTCACAACAAAGTGCGAATGAAATTCCAAGAAAATTAGGGCTTTATAATTTTTCAGGCAGGGTATCATAACAGTTCAGGTTGGAGCGCGATCGAGGAGTGAAGGGGAAATAATATTTCATTTATTTGTTAAGTTCATAACATCAAAAATTTTGCATATTTCAGAGACGTAGGAGACAGAAGTTTGATGGAAATGAAATAACTCAAAGAGGCTTAGATCCATTTTAACAGCCAGTTAATCTCTTGAAAGAAAACTGGATGTAATTAAAGCTCGTTGCGGAGTTCTAATAACTCTATCAATTACCATATTATCTCTTCATTTATTATTATATTATAACTTTATCGATTTTAATTATTATGAAATGTAATGTATTAGAGTTATGTCAATTTTATTATAAAACATTTTAATGACACAAATCACCAGCAGTACCGACACTTATTAGACGAACATCATGATCTTCGTTGCGTAGAACATTGATTGACAGTCAAAAAATTGTAACAGTTGAGTGTTCTTTTTTATGTAAAAATGAGTCTAGAATAAAAGATCCTCGAGGTATTGGATTTATATATTTAACTGCACCGAAACTCACAATAATTTTTCGATTCAATGGAGAGTATTTGTTGGACTGACAATGCCGTAATTTGATCTCCGGTCTTTTTCAACAAGCTCTGCATGATGAATGTATTTCCAAAGTTCACTGAACAAAATGATGATTGTTTTTCATCTTTAAATGAGTTGAAATGTTTTTTGTTTCTTAATTATTAACTTCATTTATATCTCATAAGTGAAAGACTGAGGCTCCGAGATTGCGAACAAATCTGGAAATGTAACAGCGCCAGTAATTGTGATGAAAATATCCAATAAGCCTTTATTAAACTCGTCACGTGAAAAATGGGTGAGAATCGCGACAGGCATTGATGCTAAAAACCAGTTTATTGATCAAATAGATGACATTGAGGCTATCAATAAGACCAATAGAGGCAGACAGCAGCGTGGTTACTTGAAGGTCCTGCCAATAATTGATCGCCACCGAAGACTGAGAGCGACACTTTCCAAGGTTGAAAACAGCGTTTGAAGGCACCTTAACGTTTGACTTCATTCACCTCGTGTTTTGAATGCCTTTAATGAGTGGCTTCTATGCTCACGCCAGCAGGGATAACTAGAGCAGGAGATAACGAGGTCTTTGTGCGCTGGTTGTGTTTGATATACAGCAACAACGCTGACAAGCGTCGTTCAAAACCTGTTATTCTCTCCCAGGCGCCGGAGCTAGAACAAAGACTTTGTTTGTCGGACGGAACTCTGGTGTTGTGGATGATTTGGTGACGGATATCTTTATTGCTTTGGTGGCTTTGAGCTTCTAGATCATTGAGTTGTGAGGGAAAATAAACGTACTAATCAGTTTCTTTCTTTTAATAGGAGTGTTCTGAAGAATGAGTAAGTTCTCTTGGTTCGCCAATAGATGTTTTTGAAATGGACTAGAATGTAACTCTTTCATTTACGTGTGAGTCATAAGGTATAATGGTTGTAGAACCAGGATGCATGTGCATTACTGTATTGGGTAAAAAAGAACGGAAATTCTGTACCTGTAATTTGAGAGTGGAAGTATCCATTAGAAAATGATTTGAATGTCCCGAACAGAGGGCGACTGATTTGTAAATCGTTCCGAAATGTTGAAACATAATCGGTTATTGTGAGGAAGAATTATTCGAGGGTTAATGAACACATCTGGGTAACTTATAATATGCGTCGAGACTGACTTCTCAATGGCCTCACGTATTTCCACGTTTCGTAGGACGTGTCTAACTGAGTATGTGTCTAACGCTTTTCATGGAGTTTTGAGAGAAAAGGCTCGACAAATCAGAGATGTTCTTTCCTTCTTGTGGGGGCTTGTTTAATCTCGGCTAGACATTACACGACGAACGAAAAGGGTTAGCTAACACTAAAACTTATAAAAACGATAGTGCGGAAAGAAGCCTATGGTAATGTCAAACAGTCCATGAAAATGAATCCGCGGGAAATTTAAAAATTGGGATTGAGATTTAGAAATTTAGCGATACCGAAAATTTTGTTCGAGACAATGAGAGAAGTTCATTATATGTTGCACAAACGCTGTCCTAGATCGATTTCCGGCGAAATTTCCTTTCTTTCAAATGTTTTTACGTGAATATTCCGGTGCTGCAACCGCTGTCTCACGAGCTGAAGTTTTCTTCACTCTGCACTTTCGTGTTTCAGAACAGTTTTGACGTTCATTTGTAGAGCTCCTCCATTTGAAGGTATGAACTAACCTCTGATAAAAAGCTTTTTCGAATAATGAACTTCACTTCATTAACCCTACAAAGATGAGCACAGCGAAGAACTTCTTTTCTTCCCGCCTGTAGAAGAAGCAATATCTTTAGGAGAACCAAATGAACACTCGGTAGCCAGTCTGTGTGTCTACCCTAATTGCTCTTGCTGAGTCATTTACGAGTGTCAGAAGCTCTCGGTTTAAGCACACTCAGTGAGGCGCGAAGTCTTGAGTTCAAAGACTGCGGTGTCAAATTAGGAAACGTAAGTGAACCATGACCTCTTCCTTGCATCACAACGTTACAGTGCACGATGCAAACAACGCCACCATTCACCAATTAGAGAGAAAGTGATTCCATCGAGCCAAGTGTGTAAAATGTACGGTTTAAATTTCCATAGAATTAATTTAAAACATCTTTTTTCGAGGTATGTGCAACTACACTTAGCAGATACTGTCTATTCTACACCCTAACAGCTGATGCTCTCAGTAGCTGCATACAGTTGCTACGCCATGACATCTGTTTACAGCTGTAACACTCAAAAGCTGTTATGTGGCGAAATTTAGTCGACATCAGGAATAATTTTTTTTAGATTTCACGCCGAGAATTAAAATTCGCTCCCGTGAACAATCCATCCATCAGATGAATATACTTCGTTAAAGTTTTCAGGGACAAGTACGAGTAATAGCCAATTTCGAAAAATAACATTCCCGAAATGAATTCCATTTATGTATTGCTCTGTCAGACTTGTCTATTTATTTATTTTCAACATTTTACATATGTCAATTTACTGTCTAGGCAAAGGTTCTGTTATGTATTTTTAAATTTTGAGTTGAATATTTGTATTATGTTTGAAAAAAAAAACCGACTGGAATTCGTACATCTCTATCGAACAATTGCAGGAATATGAGAAAATTACGACATCAGCAGGTGTCCCTCAACTGAGGCTGAATGTCTAACTTAAATCAGAAAGAAGGTGCAACTTTCTCCTTAGAAATTTGACCACTGATGCAGAGAAATATAATAAACACTGTTGGATGCATTAATTTGGTTGAATATCTTGATGACTAACTGAGAACGTTCAAATAATTTCAGCGGTCGTAAACTTCGGAACCGCTACACGTAAAAACCTCTAAAAAGTTCATCACAATAAGATTCGAGCATTTTAACTGATTTAATAACCTATAAAAAATGTTTATTTATAAATGTATAAAAATCTTAAATGTTTAAGCAATATACATCAACATAATAGAAGTATATTTTAAACTTTAAATGCGTCGTAACATTCGAGATAACTTTCATTTCAAATTTAGTTGCGGATAATCATTTGCGGAAGCTATAAGGGCCCCTAGGGAGAGCTTTCCAGGATTGCCCTACAGTAGACTTGCTCTCATGAAGCCTACTTTCTGTTCCTCTTTGTTGCCAGCCATGAATTTATTCTCATCCAAATGCATCCACTGAGTAAAGGATGACAGGGATGTTTCAATTTCCGTATTTTGAACTAAATAATTGCACATCCTTAGACTTGAAAAAAAGTTTTAAAATATATCCAACTGCAATACTGAATTCATACAAAACTGAAAACTCACAAACTCTTCATTTCTTACTTTTTTATGCACGTTTTCACGGCATTAACTAATTCTTTATTTGTTGTAACACACGTAAAAATAACTTGATCGAACTTTAATAAATGTTATATTTGTGACATCTTCATTTTCGTGATAAATAAACTTCCAATAGATACCCGTACTTTCCAGAGACACAGTCACTAAATAGCTGCAACAGACGCTGTTACGCACT
Organism: Platorchestia sp. MABIK; assembly: GCA_014220935.1. Lineage (NCBI taxonomy): Eukaryota > Metazoa > Arthropoda > Malacostraca > Amphipoda > Talitridae > Platorchestia > Platorchestia sp. MABIK. The sequence continues at coordinate 20,529 of JACJUY010001804.1, forward strand.
GTTGTTGCACAGCTGTTACACAGTTGCTCGTTAGACTGTTACACATCTGCTCGACAGCTGTTCATCACACACCCTATATGTTCTTACAGATACATCTGCCTTACTCCAGCAATACAGGTGCAATGTAGCAGCTATGAATCTACAACACAGCTGCTGCTACACTCCAGCAATACAGCTGCTATGTAGAAGCTACGAACCTGCTACACAGCTGCTCCATAAAACTGCACAGCTGGTCCAATGAGCTGCAATGCAATCGCTATACAGCTGCGACACAGCTGCTGTCTGCAATAAAACATCGAGCAAAGCCTCTTCAGCAACTTGATATTTTCAGGCACTGAGCGAGCGACAGTAGGGTCGAGGTTTCTTGTTCTATTTGCTTTCGTACTTGTTTTTAGTACTTGATCATTCCGTGACGTTCAGAGCGACAGTAGAGTGGTTTTTTGTTGTATGTACTTTCGTACTTGTTATTAGTACTTGGTTATTAATTTGTTATCCATCGACGTTCAGAGCGACAGCAGAGTGGTTTTTGTTCAATGTATCAGACCATTATATTTTTTATTAGTACTTACTTTTATTAGTACTTGCCGCTTATCGGGTTACATTCATGGGATTCTAAGGTTGTACGATAATCTCATGAAGCTTTGTTTTTTGTTTTGAGGTTCTATGTAACTTTGAACTTTTTATTAGTACTTGGTCATTTACGTGCTATCCAGTGACGTTGATCGGGTTACATTATAATGTTATTTAAAAACGAACTACGATAGTCCCATGGAGGTTTGTTCTGATAGACTAAAAATGAAGCAGTTACGATGGGTGAAAAATTGATAGACTAGAAATGAAACGGTTACTGTTTGATGGCAAAAGGAGGTTGATACATATGCTAGTTTTCAATATAATTCCCAAATTTTTGATGTTTCTAACATAGATGAAGGACAGCATCCCCCATACGGACCTGTTTTTTCATTATTCAACCTAGAGCAATGAAATTTGGAATACTGATAGGAAATGCAATTGGGAATCATTTGTCATTCGTGAAAAAATGCGATTTTCCCCATAGAAAACGAGATATTCATGGAAAACGAGATTTTTGGGGGAGTTTTTCAAAATGCATCTTCTCCGACAGTTTTTGAGTAAAATTGATGATTTTAGTATCATTGGATGCGGAAAGACGTGGAAATTCCAAAAAATTCTATGTTGTTTCCAAAATTTCCCGTTTTAACAAAAAAAAAGAAAAAATCGAGAGCAAAATTTAGTTTAGAAAAATGCACACTAATGACGTCATAACTTTTGAAAAAAAATTAATTATGAAGTCAATTAGAAATTCCTGAAAATCCCTCGGCTTTCACATCCAATGATACCAAAATCATCACTGTAGCTTGAAAACTGTAGGAGGAGATGCATTTTGAAACCCCAAAGTCCATTGTTTACATTATAAGCAAAACAAAGAAACATAAACAATTTTAATTAAAAATGTTTAAAAAATTTAAATTCAGGTTAGACCTCTGAAATCATTATAGAGCAATACAGAGACATAGGAAATGGCATAGCAACGTCGCGCCGTGAAGAAAGCGCCAAGGGGGGAGGTGTAACATGATAAAATACCACTTCACCCTCCCCTCCCCCCCATACTTCAAGCCCCCGTAGCGGGCGAACGAGTGAACGTACGAGTCTCATTTTTTCACAGGATGTACCTGACCTCTTACACTTCCTATAGCAGCAATAATCCTTATTTCTTAAATGGTTTCAAAATCCTGGATTCATATGAGGGACGCTGTCCTGAAACATGAGTGAAGTTAACGCCATTGACGATAAGCGGTGGCGGTGCTCACGTTCAATGATAAATAAAATCACAAGTAGAAACGGCAACGACAGTTAAGAGTCTTACTCCGACCAACACTTTTAATTAGTGAAGGTTAAAGGAGTTGCAATTACCTGAAATGCTCGTTGATTTGACAGCTGCTTCTCTAATCCAGTGCCGGCAAGAGTTGATAATTAAGGAATAAAAAGAATGATTCAGCTCCGATAGCTCACGCTAGCATGGCGGAACACACCTTCAGTGCTTCTTATTGCCGGCCAGCATGCGAGTTTGCCCTGCCTTCTTGTGTTGCTGGTGAGTTATTCACGGTGGTCATTTCGTCCGTGTAGAACAAAATTAGTTTGGGCCTTATGAACATTGTAATGTACACAGTGAATTACAATATTCATTACATTTAATATTCATAATATTGTGATATACACTGTGGATTACAATATTCATTCCAATCATTTCGTCGGTATTGAACATAATAGGGATGGGTTTCATGAATATTGTAATTTACACAGTGAACTACAATATTAATTGCAATCATTTTGTCCGCATAGAACATAATGCGTATGGGTTTTATGAATATTGTAGTTTACACTGTAGATTACAATATTCATTACAATCATTTCGTCCGCCTGAAATAATACGTATGGGGCTGGTGAATATTGTAAATCAAGCAGTGGATTACAATCATTTCGTCCGTATAGAACAGAGGTTCTCAACCAGGGATACATTTGCCCCTAGAGGGTAAAAAATTATAGAGTCGGAGTAAATAATTGGAGTACCTGATAATTTAGAAAATTATTAAATTAAATTTAGTTCTGTTAAATGAGAGAGAGAATGCAAAGAAAGCGTGTGTGTTTTGTGTGGGAGTAGGGGGTAGATGGAGAAATACATAAAGCAGAGGGGGTCAGTGATGGAGGAGAGGTCGAGAATGGCTGGTATAGAACATAATTCGTGTGGACCTCATGCATATTGTAATGCTTAAAATGCATAAAACATACTTGTATCTAACACTGAAGATTATATTCTGCACTGTATAAATTAATTTCCTGCGATTTTAAAATGATTTCTTTTGCCAATGTGCCTGACATGGCGCAATGGAAAGCGTTTTTCAACCGATCGATAAAGAGTCACCGCGCTCATAAAGATGAAATTGAATTTTCGAAATGAGTGGCAACGGAAATTTCAAGCAAACTTCCATTCAGAATTCCATCTCCTGCAGTTTAATATGAGTGCCCTACTTTATTTGGGATGTTATTGTAATAACAATGGGAGGCCATCTCCTATAGTTTAAAATGACTTTGTCACTGTAATATATTTGAAATAGTATTGTAATAGAAAAATGAGAGTCATACTTTATTTGCTATATTGGAATAACAGTGGGAAGCCATCTCCTATAGCTTAAAATGACTTTATCACTGTAATGTATATGAAATATTTTTGTAATCGAAATATGAGTGTCCTACTTTATTTGATATTTTATTCTTATATTAATGGAAGGCCATCTACGTTAAAACTGACTATCACTGTACTTTATTTGAGATGATCTTGAAATAATAATGAGAGACCATCTCCTGTAGTTCAAAATGACTTTGGGTATATTATTGAAACTCTTGTAATGGGGATTTGAGTGTCCTACTTTACTTGAGATGTCATTGATACAAGAATGGGAGGATAAAACTCTTTTATTTGAGATATTGTGATTATAATGGGAGGAAGAAAGCTCCGAATATTACATGTTTATTGTTTATTTGTTGTGGTAGTTGGGAGCTCTGAGGAAGCCACTCCCTACCTGCCTCTCTCAGTTCCCGCCATCATTTACTAAAAAAAACGAAAAGAAAATCCCCCAAAATCTTCCCAATGTCGTTACCACAAATCTGGGATTGAGGATTGATGGTGCATGGAGGCCGCCAGAGCGGTTTCGTTAAGACTAAAGACGTATCGTTTGAGTTCAGCTTCAGCTTTATCGCGCCGAAGAAATTAAGAGATGCAAAATAACCGGGAAAATGTGGTTGACAAATTAGTTATGAAATGACCGTTGATGTCGAAAATGATCGATCAAAGTAGCATGAACTGATTCAATAAATTCTTGAAATATTTGAGCTTGATTTTATTTAACTATTTGACCCCAATGTTAGGAATATTGTGCATCAGAACTCTGATCACAGAAAAGATCGCTTGAAGTCCCAATTTTAAAAGTTAAAAGTTTCTCAATATTCTCTTTTGCGAAATTTCCCGCAGAGTGAACCTAAGACGGAAATATTGACCCTAATTTTTTTGTGGAAACAAGCACTAGGTGTAGGCACAGTGACGAACAATATCCTGCAAGACAATGTTGAAGTCAATACCGAAGTCAATACGCTGCACTACAGTGGCCACAAAAATGAAACGATTTACATCCCAGCATCGTAAAAAATTGTAAACGCAGGATAACATAAAGATTTCATTCCCGATCTTGCCATAAGAAAACTGAGCGAGCTCGGTATGACATATTGCATGTACTAGAGCTGGCTTTGCATTACTATTCCCTAACGCACAAAGCCTCACTGAGTCGCTTGAGCTCAGCGAGATAGAATGTTTTATACGCTGTTCCCTAGTGTGCTGTTTTGTACTTTGTTGACTGCTTAGACGTCTTATAACAAATCTTCTAAAGATCATTATCAGTTGATTGTTTTTCAGTGTTCAGGGTTGAGAAGGAGCTTAACGAATATCTATACAACACTTCAAAAATAATCACGAAACATGTATTAATAAAAACTTGCTCATACCAAAAGAATTTTTAATTACTGTCGTGAAATTCGGTCGGTTTTTGCAGCAGATGTCAACGCTACCAGCAGACTTTGGTTGTTTTTAGACGTGCATCTGTGTGTCATTCTCGGGAGTCTCGCAACTCGGACCGCGGCAAACACTCGCGCAGGATCAAAGCCATTCCTCACATCTGATATTGTGATTGCTGCTGCGTTCGGCCCGGTCTTCCAAAAGTGGAATGATTGCGTGCAGACACGAGTGCGCGGCAGTTATTGGCGTGAGAGACATGCAAACAGCGCAGGAATGACGCGCTGTGTAGGGTGAGAGCCCCCGCGTGTTTGTTGTTTGAATTCTGTCCCTCTGACTTGCTTTACCTAAATTTAAAAGTCGGTCTGGAAATCGTTCATCAGAGGCTGCAACGACGCACGCTCGTCTGGTCTGATGACAGATGATTCGTTTGGTCAGATGGTCTAATAGTTCATTGAATCAGATAACTCAACAGTCAACAGATGGTTCGTTTGGTTAGATGGTCAAGTCGTTAGAAGGTTCATTAGCTCGAGAGGGTGAGGTTGAACAATACGACTCTCTCTAGCCACTTTAAATGCAAGTAATCAAAAAATTATTTTTAATAAGCTTTTCATTCTGAATAAGATATTTTCTTTATAATTACCAAGAAATAGCTTTTCATGTTAACGTCTTACACAATGAACGTTTGTAATATTTTTACTATTGTATGGTATTTAAGAATTTCTCATAATGCTTATGGTCGGTCTGATATTCTTTTATAGAACTGATCTAAATTACTCAGTAATGTATGTTCTCGAAACTGTAATGCTTTCGAACTTTCCTGTGATCAATTGAGTCAAAATAAATGACACCTGTGTCCATATTGACGATATCTGTGTCTGTGTAAACGATATCTGTGTCTGTGTAAACGATATCTGTGTCTGTATAAACGATATCTGTGTCTGTGTAAACGACATCTGTGTCTGTGTAAACGATATCTGTGTCTGTATAAACGATATCTGTGTCTGTGTAAACGATATCTGTGTCTGTGTAAACGATATCTGTGTCTGTATAAACGATATCTGTGTCTGTGTAAACGATATCTGTGTCTGTGTAAACGATATCTGTGTCTGTGTAAACGATATCTGTGTCTGTATAAACGATATCTGTGTCTGTATAAACGATATCTGTGTCTGTGTAAACGATATCTGTGTCTGTGTATACGATATCTGTGTCTGTGTAAACGATATCTGTGTCTGTATAAACGATATCTGTGTCTGTGAAAACTTACTTCAATTATTCGTAAATGCCAAGAAAAAAAATCATTCCATATAACGTGGAGTAGGTTCACATGAAACTACAAGTAGATTCTGGCTGTATAGAGGCAATTCCAGAGCTTCGTAAATAGTGTCGGTTAAAGGTAACTTAAACATTAACGAAATTATCAATTCCTAAAATTTATGTTCCCAAATTAGTGTTCCCCAATTGGGATGTGAATTTGAGGAAGTTATAGTTGGTTGTCCATTTCTTATAAGGAGGAGGAAAAATAGTTTAGTTGGAATAGACCTGAGTCATTGGGAAAACAAAGCATCATTTGACTACAAGGTTTAATTTTCAGAACAATGACATGAATATGTCCACCCAGATTAGATCAGATTACATTATATTAGAAAAGCCAATTTAAGCCGCCCTAACCGCATCAAAGGCGTTTTAAATTGAGGACTGATCAAAGCACTATTTGGTATGAAATTTTGGGAACTCGAAATCTATGCACAAAGTGTTTTCCCTCACAAGATTCCTCGCGCATAGAAACTGTAATTTAAGCAGGAAGGTTATGAAACAATATGAAAGTGAGAAAAGAAAGTCAGAGACACTGAAAAAACAGGACATAAGTGAACTGAAGAAAATGGTAGTTAATAAATCAAAAAACTTCTTTTCAACAAAAAGGCTGGCCTATCTGACTGTCAGCTCGGGACCTCACATATTTCCCCTGGTAGTGCTAATTTTCGGTTGATTCGTCATCGGAAACAGTCAGTAAATTATAAAAAGTGCAATCATTCATTCTTTCAAAATATTCAAGTTATTCATTCCGGTGAAAAACGTGTTATAGTTATATTCATTTCCAATGGTATTTTATGAATGTATATTTCTCGACTAAACAATTTGATAATTATTTTTACAATTGTTTCTTGTGAGTTATAGAGGAATTATCTGCCACTGAATGATAGTGGAATTTTAACTTCATCCTTCTGAACTTGAAAAAATCATTTGATGCTGAAAAAGAATAAATTCATGAATGCAAGCGAAGCATAGTTTTTTGATCAGTGAAACCGAAGGATCAACAATTTATAGCAAGTGAATTCATTTAGGGAAAAGTTGCTGAGTTACAAAAAGTTATTCTTCTCTCAAAAAACTATGATCCCATTCCTCTTCTAAAATTGAATTTATTTTCCAAAAGAAAAGTGCCAAAGTCTAACAACATCGTAACTTCAACACAGTACACACTAGCTTTTTTCTTATCTCAACGTACGCGTGAAGTTTCAAGACTCTGCCTCATGCATGCGGTAGTTTTCCTACAAATGCCTTGTAACTTTGTTCAGAGCTCCGTCGCAGCAGCAGTTCCCATTTGTTTTCTGCATCTCACAGTTATGAGTCTGAACGCTAGCGAGGTATGCGCCAGAGATCTCGTGTCTCTCTAAAAGCAACTTGTATCCCACCGCTGCTCGCCATCAACTTGAGCCTGCATATAGCTGCTCAAATGCGCCCTGAAGTGCTTGGAGAAGTGTTCTTATTGCATGAATGAGCTATGAGGATTATTCCATGGAAAACTCACAAAGTTCAGCCGTAAAAAACGCCCTAGTTTTTCTTCCAGGTGCACACTCTGTTGAACTCTGCATGTTTTTGTATATTAAGGAAAGGCTGCGCTGGTAAGAACTTTTTCCGAGAGTAAAAATTATAGTTCTTGTTTCTAAAAGTTCTCCACACTAATTATTGGCCGAAATTGAGCCTTCTTCTCATTGCATATAACATAAAATCGATGACTTTCTACTAACGTTAAGTGACTGGAGACTGACTCTTCAGGCCGGCCTACGCAGTCGCTTTGATGATGATCGGCTCGAGGCCTCGGCAGGAAATTTAACTTGCAGGAGGCACTTGAAAAACGACCCAAGCTCGTAATTACTCACCAGAAAAAGAGGCCATGAATATCGGAAAATGCGGATTTGTTTTTGGTCTTATAGTTGTTGAAAGACTTCAAATGGGAGTTGTTGATGAGTGAGGTAAGTGGTAAATGGATTTGTTTTTGGATTCATAGTTCTTGAGAGACTTCATACGAGAGTTGTTGATGAGTTGAAAACTTCTTAAAGAGGTACTGTAAGTGGTATGTGAATTTATTTTTTGGTCTCATAGTTGTTGAAAGACTTCATATAAGAGTTGTAGATGAGTTAAAAACCTTAATGCACAAAAATAGAAATCCAGAGACAAAAAATATTTTTTCAGTCAATATCATACCAAATTTTCAACCTCCGCAACGCTGCAGATCATCAATGTGCCGCTGTTCATGGTAATTAAGCTGATTAATTTTTACTTGAGACTGAAAAAATTCATAAGTGTGCGATGATATCGGAGTCAAGTTTTAGAATGATTCCCAGAAGTTTCCATAATTCGTGTGCCAGCAGATCGACTTCAACAACCCAAGCTGCTAAAAAAGTGAAACATTTTCTTGAACTCAATTTACAACCAAACAAATGATGAATGAAAATGTAACCAAAATAAATGCACGACGCTTAACATTTTGACTGTGACGTGAGCCACCGGTGGTACACGGCAGGGATTTGCGTAATGCTGATGGCCGACGAGTAGTCACATACTCAATTTTCATAACTACATCATCAAAGCTAAATCCTGCTTTGGATTTTGGATTTCATAACTAGCTTAATCCAGTTCATGTTTGCTATTTTCAACATCGCTTGCTACAATTGACTTCAAATTGGAGTTGACTTCTGTTTTACCTGCCGCAGTCAAAGTGTTGAAGGACCGGTGATCATAGATTATTATATACAATTAACTTCAAATTGGAGTTGACTTCTGTTTTACTTGCCGCAGTCAAAGTGTTAAAGGAACGGGGACCATAGAAGCAGGCCAGGTAATTGGAAAAGAGCAGCGGATGCAAGCAGGCGATTGCAAGCTACGAGGTTACGAGGAGGTAAATTAGACAACATTAAAATGGTGCAGCACAATGGTGCTCCATAAGTGATGGGTAGACGTTAAGCCGCATGCAGCTATGTTCAAAGTTGACCAATGGACTTAAGAAACAATCTACTTCTGTATCGTTTGTAGTGAATTATTTTTAAAAAATTTTCAAGTCTGGAGGTAAAAGCACCAATGTAGGTAGCATCGCCAGCGGTGTGCTTTTCTTAGAGGAGAAAAAAAGGAGAAGAAAACACACATGCAAAACCAACAGAACACTAACAAGACTAACAGATCAACGTTGGGTTAACAGACACCGGGATCGCAGATACCGGAATAACAGACACAAGGCAAACAGACCAAGGTTCTTACTTAAGTGCCAGAAATAAAGAAACAATCAATAGTAGAAATATGATATAATTCTGCAGGGTTCTACATAGCATGCGGCGTTGTGGAATAAGAAAAGAACAACGAATTAAATTTCCATCACACATACGAAAGAAACAAATTTTGGAAAATTACCTTGAAAATTACAGCGAGGAAGCAGCCATGGGATAGGCTTTATTCCAGTCACAACAAGTGAAATTCACGGTACAGAAATTTGCAGTCTGCACCCTGCATGAGCTTAATTTTGAGAAAACCGGACACCCGCCCAATTATTGAATTGCCTACGCAGATAGCATTAATAAATATAAAGACACTTTTCGATACGACATTCGTACTTTTTGCCGCTTCGAAGCTGTTTAATTATGCAATGCAATTTTTTGATAATATTTTGAGAACAAGCTAAGTTAGCAAGCAGAGCATCCACATATATCCCTTTTTTCATAGCAGTGCCGCCCGATGATTTCTCCCCGGTGGGAAAAGAGAGAACTCAGCCACAATTCCCCACTCTACCCAGGTGTCGGAAATTGGTACCGGCTTGACCGGGGGTAACCGTCATTGCGTCCTGGTAGCTATAAGGCATTTGAAAAACCAATGTACAAGATGATATGTATCAGGCATGATTGATTGGAATAAAGCATCCTTTTTTATCCTTTTCGATAAAATGTTAATATTCAAACTACAATACAACAGCGCTGTCAGTGTCGTGTGATAAGAATACATACAACTTTAACGTCACTTTCCTCCTTCCCAAGTCACTCAGAGAGTGGCGGTCGCATGTCAGAGTGCCGGCCAAAAATCATTGAGTGTCAATAGCAAGGGAACATCAAAGTGAGTGAGCACCCTTTGTTGTTCGCGAACGCTGTGGCCGCAAGAAAAGTCGTTATTGTTGTGTATAGACTTCATGTAAGAAAGCATTTCCTCAGAGAACACTTTCGAAATTATTGTTTCCAAATGTTTATTGTTAAATATTACTGGTAACCATCTCCAATAGTTTTCTCGTGCTATGGTAACTCACGACGAGGGATGTGTTATTTTAAAATTTTTTTTTGTAAGATATTACTGATTACAACCTCTTATAGTTTTCTCGTTCTATGGTAACTCACGACGAGGGACGTGTTATTTTAAAATGTTTTTTGTTAAATATTGATGATAACAATCTCCTATAGTTTTCTCGTGCTATGGTGGCTCACGACGAGTGATGTTACTTTGATAGCAGTACTCGTAGCCATTCCACGTCTGTATAGAAGAGTTTTCGTCTCACACCCAAACTAATTCGCGGAGTATTAATTTTCAAATGAGCTTCCTCCATATTGAATTAGTTACATGTTGTCTGCTACTATTGAGAACGTATGTTTAGGAGGATGTAATTAGGCTTTGTTAGGGTGAACTGTATGCTGGCTGAACACTGTAACATAGGCTCAACATTCAACATTTACGTTTGCTAACAATACTTCAGTTAATCAAACAATTAAGTGCGCGCCGTATTTCTGGGTAACAGAATTAGGCGAGAAACATGATTTTGTTTTGAACGCAAGAAAAAATTTGGGTTATATATTATCTACAATTTAGCACCCTGGGTCATATTCAACTACATTTGCTCCCGTATTTTAGAACAGGATTCTTTTGAACTCTCGATTTCAATATCATGGGTAAAAACTCCACCTTATTTTTCAGTTCAGATTCAGGTCATCACGGACGCTAGGTTTTGTAACATGTTCGGTCTTATGGCCCCTAAAATGTGTAGCAGTTTTGAGGAGCGTCCTAAAGTGATACAGGTGACTGTGAGGAAACTTAAATTTTACCTTAATTACTCTGGCGTTACTCCACACGTCTCTCAGAGCACCGCTCAAGCCATGGAACAGAACAAGACGGCTTCGGTGTGGCGCTTGCCAGCAGATATAAACTGGCTTGTCTCTGGTTTACAGCCCGGGTTATTGCACGAGCTGCGTTCCTAAATGGTCGGTGTAATAAAAGGCTTCAGTGGAGGCATGGTAGGCGCCGCTAATTTTCCTGACAGTGTAAAGCCGCTTTTTTTCTTTAAACGAGTCCAAGAGTCTGAGATGTCGAAGCGCGTAAAACCCTTAGGCTGTTCGAAGGTACGCTTTCTTGTTCCTGCTTATTTGCTTGATGTTGAGATGACTGGGATATGAATTATTTATACTAAGAATACTACGGACTCCTATAAAAATATTTTCAGTCATGTCATGTCATGCAAAGAATAATCTTTGAACATCGTACCGCATCATATTTTTCCATTAAACAATGTTACAATTTTTCTGGAGGAAGAAGAAAATGCAAAAATGATGAGGCGAATGTAACCTTGTTCTCATTGTTCATGTTCTCATTGTTCATGTTCTCATTGTTCATGTTCTCATTGTTCTCATTGTTCTCATTGTTCATGTTCTCATTGTTCTCATTGTTCATGCCCTGAACTCTATTCATCGTACACCCTGTAGAAGACCTGAAAAACATTCGTTTTCAATGCATAACACAAATTGACAAACGACTCAAAAGATCGGGAGTTGTTGATTTTCGTGACTGTTAAATTACTGCAGCTGCCACCTGAGCCAGCACACATAAGTTGAGAAAAATAAAGTGAGCATGTGGGCCTGCAAATATTTCCTGAAATTGTAATCAATTTGAGAAATTCACGCTTGTGTCAAAGTAGCAAAGCCTTACAGTCGTAAATCATTTCAGATTATTATTCCATTTTGAAAATCACCGTTATGCGCTCCTGCAAAAGGGCCATAAATTATGCACGGTATAGAAATTTTTTCTTTGATTTATCCGAACAGTATTTCTAAGCTTGCATATTTTTAATGTGCCTCAGTTCAAGCACCGAGAACATTCACCTTTGCGTGACAAAAAGTCATTTCCATCGCTGCGAACCTCGATCCCGTGGAATATTAAGTGGTGTATGAAATTCGATTGACGCTTTGCTCACGTATAACAATTTCTTTTCTTTCAAAAAAGGAAATTTATTCTACTTCAACATAATTCTGCAAATTGAGATGATGCTACAGGCTATATCAATTTCACCTATCAAGTTATCAACACCGATTTCTTCTAGAGAAGCGTCTTCATTGGCTGATTTCCAACAGTAGTCGATAACGGTACAAAATTCATGCTTATGGGCCTTCAAAACACTCTATATGGCGCGCACACATTATCAGGGAGACATTCTGTGTCCTAATGCTTGATGGAGCAATCATAAATATTCATAAAAGCTCGTAGCTATTTATGGGAATGACCTTCTTGATTACCATCATTTTCTCGCGTGTGGGGAAGAGAGAGCAGAGACGTTACAATGCTGTAAAATGCAGTGAGCAATTATAATTGTTTACAATTAAAATTGTGAGCGGGTAACAGTTACAGTTGTTTACAATTTTAATTGAACAATTTTAATTGTGAGCAGGTTACAATTATAAATGTTTACAATTATAATTGAAGAATTACAATTGTTCACTGGGGAGAACTATACAACTAATTTCATCAATAATTGTTGATGAAATTAGCTGTATAGTAAATATATTTTTTATGCTAAACACAATTCCAAACGAGAAAGCTACAAAACATCCGATTCTTGCTCATGACATTTGCTTGTTATCAGAGTGTTGGCTGCGGCAAACTTTTCATTGCAGGAATTTCGTAAACTAGTCTTACCCGGGAAAAGAGTTTTTTCATTGCTGACGAAAAACGTGTTTTTAAATTAGAAATTTAGTTTATTATCATTGGTTTACGATACGAGAGTGTTAATATAAGCCATTGAGATGTCATTCCGTATGAGCGAAAGTCAGAATGCAATTTGGTCAAGGCTTCTAAGATAAGTAAATAATGCTTCATGAACGAAACTTGGTGTGTAAGAAAACTTTTATTTCGTTCATCGGGATTCAAATATTAAAAAAAACACTGCATTACTCAGTTTAAAATAGGACAAAAATATGGACTGGACGAGTTTTTTTAGGCAACACAAAACCTTTATTTTTAACTCTGAAATGAATATTTTCCTTAGAGCTGCTAAATCTTTCCTATTACTCCAGCCCTCAGCGGCAGCCAAGAAAGCTTCCCTCGTAAATCAATTAAGTAAATCTTCCACTCTGAGAGTTGCTCTGTTGGACAAAAGCGGGCAGTCTTGCGAAGCAAATTATTTAAGAGGCTTCATTTAAGTTTGGGAGCGACTTTGGCCTGTCTTTCTAAAACAGGCAGCCCACCGTAAAGTTCCCTTGAAAAATAGTGCTCTACGCGAGTTAATTAATCTCTAGCATTTTTCAAAACTTTAAGAACACGCGCATGCAAACTCGTGAACTGGAAGAAAACTTGGAATAGCGCAGTGCTTAAAGTTACAGCAAACACTGAAGAAGAATTCAGTCAAGGTGGATTTTGAAATTATTGTTTGATTTTAATTTCAATTTAATAAATTGCACACTTCATTCTGTGTTTAAAAGTGCAGTAAACACTGTAAACGAGCTTAGTCAGGAAGGATTTTAAAATTGTAGTTTAATTTTTATTTTATTTCAATTTTAATTTTATAAACAATGCACTTCATTCAGTGTTTAAAGCTACAGTAAACACTGAAGAAAAATTTAGTCAGTGTGGATTTCCAAATTATTGTTTAATTTAATCGTTAATTTGTTTTTCAAGACCGAAAGTTTTCGAATTCCGTTGTCACGGATTCAGTAATTGTAGAGCTACGTTACAAGAATTTTATCGCGCTTTGTTTGCGTGTAGACTCGGAAAGATGAGCCTGCATATAAGGACGTATTCTTTTGTCATATAGTTTAAAGATGCTGAATAAAATAAAGAAAGTTAATGAGTTTCAGCGGATCACGTAAAATTATATGGACTTCCACAAAGGCTCAGGGGATAACAAAGAACAGTTTTATTGGGATTTTGCTATTTTAATCGTAGGAAAAGTTCATCAGGGTGTAAAATTGGTCGGACAAATGCATCTAGCATGCAAACAAGGTAAAATTTCTTCAACCTCGTTAACCAACCTAACTTCTTACAGAAATATTATAGACGTAATTAGAGCTATTTCATTTGATAAAATAGCCACGTCAGCTTTAAGCGCTATTACGAGCCGTTGCCTTCACGCTGAACTCGCAGGTTTTTATCCAGCATCCAGCATGCGAGGTGACAATGTTATTCCTACCAACCAGTCTAGGTAGGAATAGCACTATTACGAGCCGTTGCCTTCACACTGAACTCGCAGGTTTTTCTCCAAAACAAAAAAAAACAACATCGGCATCTACGGATGCTTTATTTCCAATTGAAGCATGATACATATCACCTTTTACATTGGTTTTTCAAATGCCTTAGAACTAACACCAGGACGCCATGACGCTTTCCCCCGGTCAAAGACCGGTACCCATTTCAGACACCTGGGTAGAGAGGGGTATTGTGCTTAGAATTTTTCTCCTATACCCAACAGAGAAAATTGCCACCAGCGCCGAGACTCGAACCCGGGTCTCCCCGCACGGAGTCAGGTCCTATACACACACGGCTATGGCGAGCTTAGTCAGGAAGGCCAGCATCCAGCATGCGAGGTGACAGTGCTATTCCTACCTACCAGTTTCGCAGACCGTCTGCTAAATAGCTCATGCGAGCTTGCTACATGCTGCTTTGCTAGCTCAGTGTGATATGGGCCTATGGGCCTAAGGCTGCACTTCACAAGACCACAAATCATTTCTTAACGTCATGGCTGCTGGTGATGTCTTCCTGCACACACGCATTCTCGAGTCGGAACATGGAAGCACAAATTCGAAGTCGCAAATGTGAAGGCAGATAACCTGCGTTGTTTGTAAGGCCAGCACTTACTATAGGAATAGATTCTCATGATGGGTGAAAAATGTTTGAATATATTTTTCGGTTTAAAAAGTGTAATTTTTTTCCCTAACCGAAACACCTGCAGTTTGCATCTTTTTTCAACCGACAATAAATTTATCACAGAGTATACTCGGACCTTCAACTTTTTCACACCGATTGTTGGATTCAAAATCCTGCTAAGTTTTATTTTTATTTTAACGCAGTTCAGCTGAACAAATGAAACCACAGTCGGTTTAAAGGACCACAAAATAGGACGAAATGAAGACTGTAGCATTGCGTTGAGTTTTGATTTGTTCAAATGAAACCACAGTTGGCATTAGCACAGAACATAATGAAGGCTGTAGCACTACCTTGAACTCTCATTTGTTCAACTGGAATTGCAGTGGGTTTCACGGACCCCAAAATATATCAACATGGAGACTGAAAGTTTTTATTTGCTCAACAGATACTACAGTTAGTTTCACAGACCACAAAAAATATCAACATTGAGACTGCAGAACCACAATGAATTTTCATTTGCTCAACTGAAACCACAGTGGGTTGCACAGACACAGAACACAAAACACAACGACACAATGGCTGTAGCACCATGTTGAATCCTCATTTGTACAACTGGAATTACAGCGGGTTTCACAAGCCACAAAACACAACGACACGAAGGCTGGCGAGCTGTGCCACTGACGAGCCCATTCCGCCACCGCTCGCCAGCTCCGCACGTCGGACCAACTTAATGGCGGCCGGCCTCCGCAGAGCGACCGCTTATGATGCCAGGAAATTGAACGTCTTCCATAAAGCATCTCCTCGGAAATGCCCGCTGTTCATCATAGGCTGCGACTCCAGCAATGATGTACGCGGGTCTCAAAATATTTTACTTTGTGTGCACACCATCTGCTTGTGCCAGGCGAAGCGCATGAGTAGTTTGAGATGTGCTCTGTTCTCCATCATGCTGCCAAAGGAATTTGTACCCTGAATGAAGACATGAATATTTTTTCCCCAGAATGAACACATGAAATAATTTTTGCCCTGAATGAAAATTTGAAAAAGCCTTTGATGCACTTGTGTTCTGTAGAGTGGCTGATAGCATTATCTCCGATGAAATGATGGAAAAGTATCATAATGTCCCGTTGGATGTCTTCCATCAGTTTCTACTTAGGAGACGAATAGAGTTGGTTGTATAGTTTTATGAACATGCATTTATCACAGGGTCTGTCTAAGTGAACCTTGAAAAGACGAAGAAAACATTCAGAAAGATCTTAAGCTTAAAAATTTGGCCTTGAAGCTCAAATTCAGTGAAGGGTTTTTGCTCACTCTTGCTCACGCAGTAAAGGAAAAGGAAATGCACTTAAGCTTCGAAAAACATTTTGTAATGAGTACTTTTTGTTTCAACTTTTGTAAAGTTTATACGTTAAATCATTATCATCGAATAGGCTCTATCAGCGAGAAGATGCAAGGTCCCGAGCTGAAGATTAGATTTGCATTCCTTTTGTTCAAATACAATACTTTTGTGACATGTTAATAGCCATCTTTTTTCGATTCGTTGCTGTCGAATTTTTCAACACAAATTACTTTCTTCTTCAACTTTTTTCTTTTCTATAAGGTTTTTCATAATTTCTTTTTCTATGCTCAGACGACTGTGTAGGAACACTCCTCTCCCAGTAAAGTTCATGACAGAATCAAGATTATTCAAGAGAATCAAGAGTTCTTTCACAATTTCTGAGTCATTCTTCTAGCACTCTTCTAAGTTTTCTTTTTGTTGCAACTCATCGGAGGTTAGAAAATTTCAAATTAGAATTAAAATGATACGATCAATGGTGTTTGAACAATTAGAACAATGTTGTATCATTGTTTTTCAGTAATTTGCTGTTTGAAAGTGCACAGCAATTGTCTTTTCCGAAACTTGCTTTTTCCTAAACAGTTCCATTGAAATCAAATATTTTTCAGTTAAGATTATTTTTTGTTTTGTTTGGCGAGTGGTTAATTACCTTCAGACTGTGATTTTATCTACAATAATTTTCTTTTTTTTGTCCTCGTACGGAACTAATAAAAATTGTGAACAACTTCGACGTTATAGGAGAAGAATTGGCTTAATTTGACTTAACTTTTATCTCTAAGTTATGTAACCATATTTTTACCTTTGGTAATTGTTCATTTGGCTTACAATTTGTTCGTTCATTTTTAGCAATTCCCATTAATCGTTTATCTTTGTGCTTTTTGTGTAACCAAGGTTGTAAGTTGGTGTAACCGGCGGAGTTAAAACCTGAAATGTGTTAATGGAAATTGGCGTATTATTGTTTTCATTTTTGGTGGTGTAATTTTTTTTGCGTTTATGTTTATGACTAAAGTTGTTTCTAACTGGCGTTTAACTCATGTATTTATTTTTACGCTATAACTCGACGTCGACTTCGTTTTCTAACTGCGCGGTAAAATTAATCATTAATTTATTCATGAGTTTTAACAAGCATTTTTACAATCACGTGTCTATTTACGTTGTTAGTCCTAGTCTAGTACGAACCATGTATTGTGTAATGGTGTTGTACCGAAGAGTTTAATTTTAAATTTTGAAGAAAAGGGTATTTTTGTTTTATCGCTTCAGCCGCCCTTATACTGTTTGCTTTGCGTTGATGTACCTAAACTTTTTGCTTTGCATTATTGTTTTAACTAGTGCTATAGTGTCATGTTTTTTTTTAGATTGTGGCGAACGGTGCTATCTGCGTTATTGATTAGAGTTTTTTAAAAACTGTTTAAACCTAAAAACTTTGATTATATTTTTCTCGGCCTATAGCTTTCCGTATGAGGGGGAGGTATGTGCCTCCCTTCATACATTCGTGAGCCGAGCTGCGTAAAAGCGCTCGTCGTGTCTGAGCAATCGCATTTTGACTGAACTTTCCCCGCCGATAGCACCGGACAAGCCAGCTCCGACCCCCAGTAAGCTACTCGAAACGTTTCAGTCCTTCCTACCCTACCTGACGACAACGGTAGCTCCAGGGCGGGGCTTACACTGGTGCCCAAATTTTCTGTTCTCTTTACTCCGTACGAAATTGTGCCTTCTTCTTTCCTCTTTTTGCAACACCTTTGTTGTGGTGTTAAGGCGTCTAAAACAACTTATATGAATAACGTTACCTAATAATGCTCATTTTCGTAAAAAGTATCTATAAATGTGTGAGTGGGAAAATATTAGTGGTTTAAGGAAAAAATTTGCAAAAAGGAAACCGATGAGGAAAGTTTCGGTGAAAGTTGGGAAAATCATCAGTTGTTCATGAATAAAAGCATACATTTGTTCACATGTTTTATGCGCATGTTCTATCTGAAATGATTATACAGAATTGTCGTTTGCGTTTTCATGTGGTGTTTCATATGGTGTTTGCGTTTCTTAGAGTAAAAAGCCAATAAGAATTAAAGCTAAAACTGCTGAATTTGAATGACGAATTGAAATTTGATTGAATCATGAAGATAGGAACTTGAAAATGGCAAAACTAAGTGCCAACGTTGTCCTGCCGACAGTGGGAGGAAGTCACGGTGAACACTAAAAATGATTTCAAACTAATGAGAAAATTCGAAACATTTTCATAGAGGATGTCATTTAATTTAGTTCTATTCATACTGCCAAAAAAATATGTCGAGTAAGATTCATACCAATCCCACGTCCCAAACAGCTCAGCAACAACCAACAGCCATGAAGTTCACTGGAATTAGACCTATAGCAATACAGAAATAACATGAGCACAAACACCCGTTCAATAATTTAAACACAAACATCCGTTTAATAACATGAGCACCAACATCGGTTCAATATCATCAGCACAAACATTCGTTGAATAGCATGAGCGCAGAAACAGCCTTTCAATAACATGAGCACAAACATCCAGAATAACATGATCACGGACATCCAAAAAAATTAAAGCGCAAACATCCAAAATAACATGAGCACAAAATTCAAAATAACATGAGCTCAAACATCGAGAATAATATGAGCACAACATCCCAAAAACAACAAGAGCGCAAACGTCTTTTGAATGGGGAATGTTTGACCCGAATCCACCGTAGCGTAACATTCTTTTGGCAATGAGCAGAAGCAGGGGCAGGGAGCGGAAGCTCGTTGACAGGTGACTTGGAATTCAAGGGACACATTTGCAGCAAGGCCTGTGAGTTAATTAAAAGTCTCCCTGGGTGCCACGTCGAGGAAGAAGACCTGTGAAGTCTCGAGACTTGCGTTCTCGCCTTGGGTGAAATTCAGTAAAATATTTAAACAGTTTTCGTGTTCGTCGGATAGTGGAGAGAATGAAGGGGACATTGCCCTTAAATATGTAGTGAAGAGACTGGAGAAGAGGACATTGTACCTTAGATAGTTGAGAGAATGGAGAAGACATTGTACCTTAGATAGTGGAGAGAATGGAGAAGACATTGTACCTTAGATGGTGGAGAGAATGGAGAAGAAGACATTGTACCTTAGATAGTTGAGAGAATGGAGAAGACATTGTACCTTAGATAGTGGAGAGAATGGAGAAGACATTGTACCTTAGATAGTGGAGAGAATGGAGAAGACATTGTACCTTAGATAGTTGAGAGAATGGAGAAGACATTGTACCTTAGATAGTGGAGAGAATGGAGAAGACATTGTACCTTAGAAAGTGGAGAGAATAGAGAGGAGGACATTGTAATCTGTTTGGTTTCAAGAAAGAAAGAAGAGAAAGTAAAATCGTTTGTTTTCAAAAAGTAAATACAGGAGATGTATGTATTACTCATTGGATTTTCAAAAAGCGCCAGCTTGTAAAATGCTGTTGACTTTAAAACAGAGCATGCTTTTAAGAAGATGTTGGCTAGTTTGCAAAATGTATGGAGTACATTTACTGTGTGCTCTTCTTCGAAGCCATTGAAATTTAAATTTAGAATTAATATTTTCTGGCGTAACAGAAGAGCCCTTTCGATTAAAGTACTTGAAAGTGAGTATCTTCAGCAAAAATAGTTTGTACTGATGTGTGAACGTAAATTGGCTAGAAAATGAAATATTTAGATATGTTAGTTTAATTCATTTCAACATTCTTTTAGAAAATTGTTTGAAGAACAAAGGTTTCGTAACTAGACTGTGTTTTCATAAATACTAAAAGCACCAGCAAAAAGATGTTCAGCTTTCAAAAGACTACAAAATTAAGATCATTAAACTCGGTTCATCAGCCGAACATCAGAGCTTTTGAAAAGTTGACATCCATTTTTGACAAACATATTGTTGTTGGAGAGAAATTTCAAGGTCATAAAAGTTATTTTGTCCAGTGTTTCCCGATTGGATACGGATGGGTAGCATTTAACTGCAAACTAAAATAACAAGTGTCTCAATTCACGTAAAATTGAAACAGTTCGTTGGAAAAAATGTTCACAGGCTACAATGTTCACAGGCTACAATGTTCACAGGCTACAATGTTTGCAGGCTACAATGTTCACAGGCTACAATGTTCACAGGCTACAATGTTCACAGGCTAACTCGGACTTCAAAGGCTACGACAACACTGAGCATTTTCTCCAAAAGTATCAGGCAGCAATATCATCTTCTCAAGCTGGAACTTCGTGGTATTAGGCTACAGATTAAGAATTGGATTTTAATTAACACAATTGACTTTCAAAAAACTGTTAAAATTGGTTTCAAGATGCGCATGGATTTTGGTTGTGTGGATAACTTGGAAATTGATCTTTGATTTTGAGATTGATTTCCTGAGTTCCTTAATTGTGCTTCTGCAACTACTTATAGAATTGGTTGAGAAACGAATACATCGGTGGAATAGTGTGCAGTAAAAACTATGTCAAGAACAGCTGCCATGACATTTTAAAAAACTATCTAACCGTGACCATTCTGCATAAAATGTCACTTTACATTCAACCTTAATTTTTATTTGAATACTTCTCTTAAATCATGAAAGTTTAGATCGGCTACTCTTTTATCAATACATATTCTCACTAGTGAATTCGTAAGTTAAAGTTGTTGCTAAAAAACTTAACTCAGTACAGAAAATTCCAATCGCAAGGTCATTTTCATATTCTGATGCAAGGTCAATCTCATTTGCGTCAAGTTTAAAATTAATGAACTGAATTTGACTGCTGAATATATGAAAACTTTTGAAACATTTGAAGCAATTTCACACCTTTTGAAGCATTTGATGCAATTTCCCAACTTTTGAAGCATTTGAAGCAATTTCACAACTTTTGAAGCATTTGAAGCAATTTCTAAACTTTTGAAGCATTTGAAGCAATTTCAAAACTTTTGAAGTGTTTTCACAACTTTTGAAGTATTTGGAGCAATTTCCCAAGTTTTGAAGTACCCTTGCAATTTTTACACGCATCTTATGACTAGCCTAAGAGGCTCGTCTGGTAATATTGATTTCATTTTACTTTTGCTTAACTTTTAATGTTCGAATATCGACAAGAAAATTAGAAGTATTTTTGTCGGTGAGCCTGTAAGTTAGCTTAACGTTCCGGTAGATTGATGTAGTGGATGCCTGCAGAAGCGCAGAGTTTTTTCACTTTCAAGATCTTCATGATAGTCTGAGAAGCTCAGAGCAACGTCATCAAAGAAAATCTGGACTTGTCTGTGTGCTACAGACATGTCAAGAATTTCTTTGATGACGTTGCTCTGAGCTTCTCAGACTATCATGAAGATCTTGAAAGTGAAAAAAGTCTGCGCATCTGCAAGCATTCACTATATCGATCTACCGGAACGTTACGCTAACTTACAGGCTCACCGACTAAAGAATAAGCTCGGCTCTCCATCATTTTTTTAGTAAGAAATGACAAAATGTTGAACAACTGATGCAAATGTTTAATGATGCACCTTAAAACCTGTGAAAATGATTTTCATAGAATCGAAGCGTCATGCAGATATCGTTTTGAAATGAAGAAACCGCAACTACCTACCGACTGCAATGTAGAGATGGAACCTAAATTTTTTTTTCCCAATAGTTGAACAAATTTGTGATAAAAAATCCTTGTAAACGAAGTATTTTGAGTGCTTCAAGTTGTAAATCAACAAAAAATAACAATTTATAGGTCCAGCAGATACTGTTTTAAATTTTCAGGCTTTTATTGGCATTTTAGTGCGAATCGTTTTACTGAGAAAAGTTTCGAAAAAATAAGCGGACAGTGCATTTCTTTGTCTTTTCAATGCGTGTTTAAGTACATTTCACCCTGAAATTTTCGAAACCAATGGGAATGAAGTATCCCTAAAGTACTTCACTAATAATTAGAAGCCTAGGGTTTATGTACATAGTTCAGTACGGTGAAGGTCGAGAACACTCAGTTTTTCTCAGTGAGGTTGTACATAGTTGCTCCACATGATGAATCAATTATTCACCACTCGTTTTTGCTCACGGTGACGAAATATCTGCTGAGTCCAGCATGAAGTCACATGAGGTAACATAGAGTCTTCAGAGTTGGTGTTTTTCTTTACATTGAGATTCAGGGACGCACTTGCTGAGAGAAGATGGAGAATGAATCCATTGTGCTGGTAAGTTATCCAGCGGGCGTATCCCCGTGTGGATTGACGTGGATCTTTATGGATGGGCTCGTTCAATGCATCGTAATTGATCAGAGCAGAATGGCCAAGAAGAGAAATGTTCTGTACTGTGAGAAAGCCTCTAAATGGTGCAAGCTACTTGGAACTCTCATGTGTGAGTTATTGTGTTTTGTCAGTTTCATTGAATGGAATTAATAGCAAGGTAAAGGAAGACGTGTTGAAAATTTATTTTTACTTCAGTAAGAGGAAAACAGTTTTTGTGCAGTTCGTTATGATGAGCTTTATCTACTTGGTACACGATCGTCTGAGTTGTGTTTGTGAAATATACTCTTTTGAGATTTCATAAATGCCAAATGAATTCGTATCAGAAAATATTCAGTACACACATCAATCAAAATACAAATATTTTGTGTCTTGAGCTTGGATTGGTGTACAGAAAAAGGAGTAAATTTACTTCGGTGACGAAGCTATTAGAAATTTGAAAATGTTCTCACTGAAATCAGTTAAACTTTTTATTGAAGCTAATTAGTCGTAGAAAATGGATATTGAACGAGTGTAAATAAGTTTACTGTAGTTGGGACGTTCGAACAAAATCTCCACTACATAAATAAGCTGCAGTCATCATATGACTCAGGTGAGGAATCGCTTCAGGAGCTGCTGATCACCTCAAGTGCGGTGGGTTGAAACTGAAGTTCAATACCCAACTCGAATTTAGAGTCAATTGTAGCAAGAAATTTTAAAAATATCAAACATTAATTGGATCATGCCTTCATTTAGCTTTCATTTAGTATACATGAAAAATGAGTCCGTGACTGCTTGTCGGTCAGCAGCATTGTGAAAATCCTCTCAATGACCACCTGTGGGTCACGCCACACTTAACGAGTTCAATCGCTACACACACTGGAAACATGAATGTTCGAGCCTAGTCTTTGTTAGTTCAGAGCTTCCTCGAGAATAAGAGTACTGAAGAATTTGTCCCTTATTCTGAAGGATTCGTAAGCCAAAATAACGATGAGTATTTGGTGCAGAAACTAAATATCTAATTTGTCTTTTTTTGCGCTACTCATTCTTTAAAATGTTTACAGTGAGGAACATATGTTTACACCTAGGCAAAAAGTTGAAATCTGCAAAGCAACAGAGTTGATTATTTGAATATTGGCTCAACTTATGCAAGTACTCAGAAAGTGTGTCAGAGTTCTGAAGTCAAACGTTTTCATTTTTTTTCCACGATTCATAGTCGTGGTGCCAAGCTGAAAAATAAAATAATACTAATCATGATTTGAAGACGTAAAACAATAGTCAGATTGCGCAAGGCGCGCCATGGCAATTACTGAGATAAGACAGTCTTTCGTTTGTTCCTACTGGTCATTTACCTAGTCCACCAATCGACCTCATGCACTTATACACTCATTAAAAGTTGATAATAAATGAAAAGAATGTTTTCTTCCAATTTTAATTACCATGGAATTAGGAAATATATTTAAATATGAAGCCAGGATGCGTAGTTTACGGATCAACAATATGGCAGTCGTAGAAGAGTTGTGCAAACTTGGCTCTACCTGCTCAGATCTTCCTCTCAACTTATGAAATGAATCAATTCACTTCTCCTTTTAATTCAGCAGTCATTGAACTATTAGATTCTAAATTATATTTTTTTAATTGAAGTTAATGTATTTCACTGCCAGGGCCAAGTGAAAAAAGAAACAAATTACAGACAGGGCTTAAGCTTGAACGTAAGCGTATAATAAAAGTGTACTTTTCGAACTCATAATAGCTGACTTGAATAAGCATTTAGCTTTCATTTATATATCTTATATTTTGCTAGCCCTCAGCGTTTGGTTTGTGAGTTACTCGTCATACCTTTTAAATTCCTGCGCCTTATTCTTTGTCCTTCACTTCTACCACCGACTCGTGCTCCCCAGCCATTCCGTGAGCAATATCTCCCAGACACGCTACGAACACAGCTCACACCGCGAGAGAAATCTCGTGCCTCAAATCTCGTTTGAGGAAACGAGGTAGTCATTTCTATGGGGGAAAATACACGTCCTCTTGTCCGGCTAGCCAATCGAACGGCTTCATTTCAAACAAACTTTTTGACGTCATCATTGCGACATGTCGTTAGGCCAATCGTGGAACCAGATTTGAGGCTAGAAGTGTTGTCAGATACAATATGAGAGCTGCTAATGGTTCATTGTTGTGACGTCAGCATTGCCACTCGGCCTACGAAAAAAACTGGTTTGACCCTACCTTGTTTCTTCTACCGCGTCTCACACCCGACCACCTCATGTAGTCTGCTGCTCAAGTTCTTGAAGTCTTTCCCTGATACGCGCGTTGTCGTGTTGTCCTTTTGACGTTGACAAGGTACTGTGACGCTCATTCATACGCTCAAATGGAACTGATAAGGAGTTCGTTTGCTTCGGCTATGTTTTCAACGATCCATATACGTATTAATAGTATATATTCAAATTAGCTAATATGAGTTGAAAAAGTGCACGTTTATTTTACGCTCACGTTCATTTTTGCATTTTTATTTTATTTTATTCCTTTAGTGGGATAAAGGTTTCACAAGGGACATTTATTATCTTTAATGACTTTGAATGTTAAAATAGCAAGAAAATAATTCATATTACCTTTTACCAGTTTTTTAATAATTCAAATGGGGTGAGAAACTACATCTTTAATTTTTGACAGTTATTGTCACTTATAACCGCTGGTAAATCTTCCTTCTGTCTTGAGTTTGTGTCTAAAGCTTTTGTGTCAGCGATTTTATTCAGAGAAGCGATTTTATGCCAGTGTATTGGTGAGCCCAGAATAACTGTTTCAACTACAGAACAGAAAACACTGCATGAAAAACACATTTCTTAAATCTACGTAGTTATGCCATCTGTACTCGATTTCAGTCAAAATTGCCACAGGACAGCTCAAAACTTTTTTTTCTAGGCATAGATGCAATAATTGAAATGATGTAAAATTTGAAGGGATTTAGCTCAAGAAAAAGGCTCACGGCAATAAGGCTCACTGAACTAAACTCAATGAAAAGGCTCAGGGCAAAAAGGCCAACGGAAAGTAAACTCAAGGAAAAGGCTCAAGGCAAAAAGGCTCACGGTAAGTAAACTAAAGGCTTTAGGTATGCAGGCTTGGGACAGAGCTCAGCCGAGCGTGGCCGAGTGCTGGTAAAAACGTTCTGGCCGCGTTTGTCTTTCTGCCAAATTCAACGCTGAGACTTGTCATGCACCACAAAGCTTGAAAGCTCACATTTCAAATTTTTGAGCAAAATGAGACTGGAAAATCTATTTCATGTGCTGTATCGTAGTGGTTCATTTGGGGATCAGTTCCACTGAACATAGCTAGTACACCGTGATATCCATGCAGGATTTTGTAATTATCAATGCACTAGGATTCAGCTTCTATATTTATACGTTGAATTTTACTATTTTCATTAGTTTTAAGGGTGGAGATCCTAATTTCCCAATTTTAAGCAATTCTCATGTTTCAAAACAGATATTTCTCAAAACGTTTTAAAAAAATCATTTCACACTCAATGGCGTTTCACACTTTGATAATGAAATCAATAATGCGTTGCGTAGATCAAAAGGACACACAATAATTTATTCGATTGACAAAGATTTGGAGGCCTGTCATGTGGGCTAAATATCAGGCATAATGAATTTTAATTTCAACTCATCCTGCAAAGAATGTAATGAAAAGGTGC
Organism: Platorchestia sp. MABIK; assembly: GCA_014220935.1. NCBI lineage: Eukaryota > Metazoa > Arthropoda > Malacostraca > Amphipoda > Talitridae > Platorchestia > Platorchestia sp. MABIK. The sequence continues at coordinate 46,701 of JACJUY010001804.1, forward strand.
GGTGGTTCAAATATTTTTCTAAGCTTCGAGAATGAAAATCTGGAAAAAAATTATCTCTCTCACAAAAAAAAAATTCCTCTTCTTAGCTAAGGCACGCAAACTAAATGGTAAAAAGTATTCTCGTCCCTGATGCTCGCTTGCGCAGTCCTGAATTTACAAAATAAATTTATAAACCGTAAATAGTAAGCAATTCCTCCCCAGCAATAATTTATTTTTCGTTTCGCTTTACATTTATTTTTCGGTTCGCGTTTCGTTAAGTTAACTCGATGAGTGCAAGACTGTCTTGGCAAACTATTTTCCATGTTAGTTATTTACTAAGTAGACTATGTACGAAAGTTCAGTTAGTGGTTCCTGTCAGCACCATGCAAGGTTAACTCTCACATAGTAACTATTGTGCCTTAACGGAATAATTTAAGTGTGTTCTCTTAAACCCAAAAATTTGTTGAACCGACTGGATTTTGTGGCTTTTGTGGCTTTTCTCGTTTTCTGTTATCCTTCAAACGCGAAAGCAAATGTTTCACCTTGTGTGTTCCAGTTGCAATTTCCAGTTGCAATTTTATTGATTGTATTACTTATCAGAACAACATGTGTGGGCTCATGGAAGTCAAAATCCTGATGTACGGGAACAGGTACAAATAATGTGACTGTTGTGAATTCTTTGAGTGATGGATCGTAATGGGGCCACATTACAAAAATCTTTGGATTAATTGTCAGTAAACCTCTTGCCTTTGACGTGAATTTAAGAGTGAAAATCCGCAATGGAACCATGCATGATAACACTTTTGTGAAAAGTCATGAAAAACAAACCCGTATTACACAAAGCGCAATGTTTTCCATTGAATGAAATTTTGTGAGGACCACAAGTAAGAGAGAGCGATTCTTATGCAATGTTAAAATTGAATAATCATGTGACCATATCGAGTTATCTGACATGATAAGTAATTCAGAGATGACACACAAACTCTTCTTTGGGCCTATCGATATTTTGCTACTTCATTGCAGAGATTTTCTAATTCACCTACGGCCGAAAATGTATAGAAAATTTGATAGGTTGAGATTATGAATTGGTAACGTTTATAGAGATAAATATACACTCTGTATCCAGGTGCTATTAAAATACGAAATCTAATAAACCGAAAGACATAAATTTTACTTCAAATCCACCAAAGACGCCATTCGAGCAATTCCAGGCGGGCTACCAGTTTGGTGAACCTCACAACGGCGGCTGCAGCGCACGACGAAAAATTTCGTATTTTCGAATCTCTTGAGGGCGCAGTATCCAAGAAATACCTTGGAGAGTGTTTTTGACTACACCTTTGAAGTTTTCCAGTAACCAAAAGCTGCAATGAAGAAGAGTCAACAAAAGGCAGTCTCGCACCTCCGGTCTGGAAGTTCCGGGACAGATCAGCAGTCTTCTTTTCTTGCACGTGTTACTTTCAGCAGCGTTGGGATGAGGAGACCTTCTTTTTAAGACTGGCTGATGGCTGCAAAAACTTGCCTTGAGACATCACGGCAAACTTTGGGAGGCGGACGATACTGATCGCTGTATCAAAAGCAGCGTTGTCTTATTATTGGTTTTCAGTTACAAGATTCGAAAGCCTATTTTTGATCCTCAAGGGTTCGATTAGTGAGTACTTTTTTAGAAATAGTTAAACTCTGAGTTGATTTGTTCGGCTTGACATTTCCGACAGCAGAAGAGCTGCAGGTTTTCGCATTCAGTTTGCTTAGCATTTTTTCTTTGATAATCCTCGAACAATCGATTGTAGGAGTTTTGACCTCCCTGATTTTCTGATTACAATAGACCAGAAAGTTAGGATTGGAGAGTTTGAAGTTGGAGTTGACGTCTTTAATTGCGTTGGCAATACCTAAGAGCTTGCCAAAACACTCATCACTCAGGAATGCAGTCAAGATTTCAATTCAAGATTGGAGTTCAGCTGTTCAGTAAGTGAGACATCGTGTATAACTTCTTTTCTAGCGACAGCAATGCTATTTGGTTTGTATTAATGTATACGATAAGGCCAGTCTGGACTATTTGCTTGGAAGAAAGAGAAATATCCCACATTCGGCTACTCAGAGAATATTACTAACTTTTATAACCCAAAGCTCGACATTTGGTTTGGCCACGAGGATAATCTTTGCATATACTTGTATGAGAGAGCCATAGAGTTGCTGATTATTAGGGCTCTACGACATAGTTTCCTACGAATTTTGCCAATGAGAATTTATGCCCGCGCTCATTTGGATCTGAATTACTGCAAGATATAACGGGTTTATTACTTTTTCCTTTAGCGAGTTACAAGACTTGTGAGTCACCGTCGATAAACTCACTCAGTAAGGCAAAAATTGTTTTTCTGAGAAAAAAATACCTCAGCGTCAGAATTTTGCAAGGTGTTGAAAGGATAATTTCTCTGAAGTGAGAGGTTCAGTTTTTATGACAGAATTTGCCGGCTAGTTACAATCTGCGGCACCTCTAGAGCGTATTTCATAAGACGAATCTTAAGATATAAACAGAATTTATTTATACATATTAACGCAGCTTGAGCTCCAATTTTTCTGTCATTTAGACTAACAATGAAAATGACTGAAAAATTAGATGATATTGTACCCAGAAAACGGGACTAGGTTTTCCCCTGAATTGGCATTCAGTAATTCTGATTTACATTTTGAGTCATGTTGGAAAATTAATGTTAAAGTGAGGACGCATGAAAAATAAAGCGTTTACGCAGAGCTCGTGGAGCACTGACGATCCATTTAGTAAAATGGTAAACACGAAAAAATGTTCGCTATTATGAGCTTCGTAAAAACGGCTTAGTCATTCCAGGCAATTTGGGGTGAATTTTTGTCCGCATCGGCTCAGTCTGATCGAGGGGCGGCGAAAAACTCGTCTTCCAATTTGGGTAATGAAATACGGCCGAGTTTTTAGGGATGCGCACAAGACCAAAAAACTTGCACTGCTCTAAAACTCTTGTTTATGTGGCATTCCTTTGAAAGGCTCCCAAGGCTTCTGGATACCAAACTTTCTGACAAAAGTTCGAGAGGATTGCCCTGATTTTTGGATCTGCGTGGAAAACTTTATGCCAGATTAAGCAAGAGGCACAGGGCAGGGACCATAGAAAGAAGATGGACTTTTTCAATCAATTTTTCATTCACGTTAGTGCCGTAGAAATGTTTCTCGCTATTCAGTTACACTGTTGATTTTTGTGTTTATTTGAAGTTGTGTTTCTCACATATAGCTAGAAGAAGTTCGTTTCAGAGACATTGCAGCGGTAAATTTAAGCAATAATTTTTTAGCTCTTCAAATAATTTTTCAGTCGATTTGAATGATTTTTAGAGTTAACTGTTGTGTGAATTACTGATCTTATACCTTTGATAGTTTGAAAATTCACTTAATTTAAGTTTAATTTTTGAGATCCCCGTCTCCGTAACATAGCCTTAATCATATGTTGTATGAAAATGAATGAAGTCTTGTTTCAATTGAAAGAATAGTTTGTGTATTTAGATGACTACATCCCTGCGATAGTGTACGACTATTTTATTGTTCCTGATTCAATGCCAGATTTTAATATTCCTAAAACTAAAGTACTTCAAGACTAAACATTGATGAGCTGTTTCGTTTCATTTTCTTAAGAACAGAATCAAACGTGGGATTGATGCTTGTTTTTTGCAAAAATGTTCGTTTCTTAGCTTTTATTATCAGCTCTGCATGTCGGTAAATTGTTTTTGTTACTTCTGAGTTGAAACTCCTCGCCGGGACTGGGACAGTCAGTGTTTTTCTAACATTTGACATTTTTAAAAACTGGTTATTAGCGATCTTGTTCACTATGACTGGGTCATGATTATTAATTTATACACGTATGTATGCATGAAAGAGTTAGTTTCAAATCACTGGACTGTCAACACTCCTATTTTAGCATGCACGATCGTTCATATTAAGACTCATTTCATTCCAATGACATTAAGCTTAAACTGGCTGTTGGAAGGAGCACAGAAAAACGTGCTTTCTTACGATTGTTCAATCATTGATTTGGATAATGTGCAGCTTATCATGACATATATACCTAACTTTTATGATAATTCATTTTAAAAATTACTTTTTCAAAACCTATTTCATTAATTACACACCGAGGAAATATGTTGAGTTAATTTTCATATATTTTTCTCACATTAACGACTTACGTGTCTGTTGTGAAGCTGTATTGTAAATATTAATCATTATTTTTAAGTTTATTCTTTGATCTGTCGTATCGATTTCTTTGAGTTTAAATATTGTACATGTGGTGCTAGAGCGGTGCTAAGACGGACAGGAAATGCAGGTTCACAGTAGACAAGGAGAGTAAAATATACATCAGAAATTGAACTTATATCACAATTAACGCATGCATTGCTCAAAAGTTTCATAATCAATGAACAATAAAAGAATGCAAGCAAAGAATCTCCCAGAATGAAAAGTCTAAATTTGTGAACGACTTCCCTCTAGTGAAGAGCAAAATGTGTAGAGCAATTTAAGATATTCCAATGTGTGGAAAAATGTATTATTTGTAAGCGATAGATGATCAAATCTGGTTCAAGTTAATCTGATACAGAGGTTTTAAAATGTTGTTCTTATTTTTATTAAGGCTAATGTTGAAAATTATCTGATTTCACTACTTGATCCTTGGTTTACCATAGCAGCGCCATAACTCAGGTCAATTTCGTCACTGTTTTAAATTCATACTGTTTACATCTCTGTAAGTTCACCATCACACAGCAGCTGCAGCCAGTGTGTGCCTAAACTGCGTCTCTGCAAGTTTATCATCTAGTAGGTGCAGTCAGTCTCTGCCTACACTGCGTCTCTGCAAGTTTATCATCTAGTAGGTGCAGTCAGCGTCTGCCTATACTGCGTCTCTGCAAGTTTATCATCAAGTAGGTGCAGTCAGCGTTTGCCTATACTGCGTCTCTGCAAGTTTATCATCAAGTAGGTGCAGTCAGCGTCTGCCTATACTGCGTCTCTACAAGTTCGGCCAACAAATGAGAAGTTTTGGCATCGGGCCTTTGGTTTGGATCCCCCGAGGCGTTGCTTCATCAAGTCTGCTTATTGCTTGTAAATAATTTTTATGCCCACGAGGAAAAGACCAAATATTTGAAGACGTATAAATGGCAATGGGGTTAAGTACAGGCTCAACGAGCTTCTTTGGAAAATTGAGTTAAATGAATATAAAAAATTTCAGGCACGAGCTAAGGGTTAGATTCTCATTAAAACTCATCCCGTTATTTTCAATTTTTTCACCACATTTGTTCAAAAATTGGAGCTTTATTGTACGTTAAGACATTTCTTCCCAGTTTCTCAAACTTTTAGTTACTCAAAACGTTCAATACAAAATAGTCAATGTTATTTACGATCACTTACGGACAGGATTTGCGGAGTGCCGTTTTTTCTATAAGTTTCCAACTACTCTGAATTTCTTTTACAGAGAGCAGAGTGGAACCGGGTGGCGCATTTTAGCAGGATTCCAGCGGATCATCTCACCCTTGCTTGACCAGCTTCCCCAACTGCAGAGAATTAAGATGCTCAAAATCTTAGATTCGCACAGGAAAGCTCATGTCAAATATCATATTGCGATATCAGCGACATAGTACAAGAAAACTTTAGATCAATCATTCTCAAATTCACCACCAAAGAAAGTTGTAAAATTAGTCTTTCGGAGCCCTGAAACATTTCCATGAGCACAACAGAGATACACTCCAACATCATCAAATAGAGTGCCGCTTAAACTATTCTTGGGAGTTTGAAAAGAAAAGGAAATAAAGAAAACCAGTTTATTTCCTATTTAAAAAGAACAAAATGATGATACATCGCTGGTTTTTAAAATATTCAAAGCAAATACACTTATATGACACACACCCATGAGTGGTGTAATGCACCTGTCCCTAGTCGAAAACAAATGATTGAGGGCAATGTATTCCTAATTTAAAGTCAATACCTGCCTGAAGAGCGTCTGAGACAAGTACAGGGTGGGACAGAAGTAACTGACTCTTTTAATATGCTAGCTGAGTAAGTAAACAGGATACTGAAATAAACCATAAAATTGTTATTCTTTCTTCCAAATAAAACAGAGTTCTCCTTTTATTGGCAAACTAGTGTACACGGCCAATCAAAAATGACGAGATTCGATATTTTCCTTGGATAAATCTTTCAGATGTTGATGAAAACAAACATATCCAATATCCATCCTAATGGTGCACGCGATTGAAATATTGTAGAAAATCTGAAGCTTTTCTTCGATTTATTTTTGACAAACAATTTTTAACGTAAATAATTCCCAAGAAAATTTAATTAAAACGTCACTAAAAATTGATTTAAATGAAAGGCGCAACCATTCGGTGTACTGTACTATAAAGTTTTCTTCTCTCATACACCGAAGAATAAGCAACCTCTGCGGTCTTTGCCATAGCATCGGCATCGTTGCCCACCAGCCTTCCACCGCACTTGACCACCTGTACTTCTCTTCATTAATTAAGCCTGCAGCATCTGATCTACTTCTGAGTGTGGCCGGTGTCGTGGCTACCGTCTCCTGCTCGTCATCGTTCTCCTACGTCGAGAGGGCCTAAATTGACGGTACCATGATCGGCTAGTCTTCCTGCCGACCTTCTGCCTCCCTGCGCTTTGCTTCTGCTTCGCCACTCGAGTTCGGCTGCTTAACTGATGTGAGTCACCGTAATGGTTAGCGCCACATTTTTACTTAGTGACGTCAGTAGCAGTTCCAAAGAACCTGCCTTGCTTACCTCAAATAAATTGGGAGATTAATTGTGTAACGTTGCCGCAAACCAACTTTATTCATAATTAACATTAATACGGCAATTGTTACAACAAATTTCTAATTATTACATTTCGTGTTCTACGCTTAGAGTACTGAAATTCATGCCTTTACATTTAATTACTGTAGTTAATGTAGGATTTAGCATATTTACCGTAGACTTGAATTAGTCTGCTAAGAGCTAATCCTAGCAATTAATTAATAACTACTTAAGCTGAATTCTCTAGCTCTGCAATATTTTCTGTCAGACTAGGCTTTCACCCAATACCTAATTCTCACGTCGCTTTTCTTCAATTACTTACGTGGTTTTTCTGACCCGTCTAATTTTGCGGCGTGACCATAATTTATATTAAATCAACCTGTTAATTCCTAACGTTTAAAGCAGTCGTTATAGACTCCATATTTCCTTATTACTAAAAATTTGTTCTCCCGCGACAGTGATCGTGGGACGGTGCTGGAGGGGCGCTATGGGCGTGCTGGTGTCTCAGCTCTCCCGTCTTCCAGCCCACTCGCGGGATGGAAAACCAGTCATTCACTCATTCAATGAAATAAACTAACCTTAAGTTTTTGACTCTTTCCTATCCCTGCGTCAGTGCCATGCTTCGTTTTTGTCAAATATTCTTGTACTTGTGCGCTGAGGAAACTCGTATCACAGATACGGTCATTGAGCGTCCTTGTCAGCGTCACAGAGAGACAAACATATGAACATAAACACTCTAGGAGTATTTTTAGGTAGGATTAAAAGGGTCAGTTACTTCTGACCCACCCTGTACAAACAAAGGCACACTCGGAGGAGCACAGTTGGCACAAAAGCACCACATCAGAGCTGCGTGTGCAAATGACGCTCACAGAGCTGGATGAAAACGGATGAAATCAAGAGATAAATGGTTTGTTATGAACTGTGTTTTGGTGCAATAATCCTTGTTAAAAATAGCACTACTCTGATCCTCATAACTTGAAGATTTTCCTAAATACACTTTTGGTAATTTATGCGAAGCATCAACAATCGAGGTAAAAGTATTAAGTTGTTTTTTGTCTCTTTGATTACATTTGACTTAAGGTCTAAATTCTACTACTTCTCGTGTTCCTTCATAGACTCTAAATAAAAGTAAGCTAATTTTTTTTTTCGTGTAGCGTGAATGAAGTAAGGTTTCGGGTAACCAATTACAGTTTTTTAACACAATAATACTCTGCTTGGGACAAATACTACTTTTATATACTGCAATCAGTGCTGTAAATTCATTCCATTTCTTGTTCTCTACACATTCGCGACATCAGGGTTAATTCAAGTTTTGCACTGCTTTTAAAACATCTACATTCTATGAGAAACATAACTTATTACAAAACCAACATTATTTTCATCGCCTCAGTAGTATTTTTACTCGTAAGATTTGGTCTCGAGTCCGTTGCTCCTCGCAGCATTCATAATCTCCGAGAACGCTGACAGATGATGGTCTCAAGCTCCGAAAATCGACATTTAAATTGGTCGTACGAGCGACTTCAGGGGCCATCCATTACTGAGAGAGGAAACCGAGGGACGAAAGTTCTTTCATTGCAAAGAAAGATCCATCATGGAAAGCAAATGAGATCTCATATGGAGGAAAAAGAACAGAGAGAAAATTTGTGAAATAGTTTTATTCGTAGTGAGTTTCAAAATGATTTCTAAAATTGGTTGAGTTCTGCTAGCCAACTGGATTTCTCATCGGACAACAACGTAACTTACAATATCGCATTCTTTCTCGCCTAACTTGAACAAACAACTTCTTTTGAAAACTCATGTTTTGAGTTGAAGTTTTAGAATACTTTGTTAGGTCTCGATGAATTCAATTGTCTAGTCAAGTGTCCAAGTCAAAAAAGATTATTAGAATACACATCATTCCAGTCAAAGTAAATGAGATCTCATCTAGAGGAAGAAGAACTGGGGGAAAATTTGTGAAATTTGTTTAATCGTAGTGCGAATATTAAAATGATTCTTTAAAATGGTTGAATGTGTGAAAAGGCTAATTCTGGTCGCCTTGTAAAATTTGAGGCTAAAACATCACACGGCATAGTGAAAATTTATTTTGCTTTGTTATGAATAGCCCAAAAGAATTAAGCTAAATTTTTTCGAAAGTTCCAGTGTCTGTTTTAATTTTGCACGAACAGATATTAGTAGATGATCATATGAAAGATGTTAATAACAATCTGAACGACGTTATTTCAAGATATTCAAGGCAAATACAAGAACACACCGCAGATATTGATAAGAAAATCTTGCGTTAGTTTAATTTAGAAATTTTGGAATTTTCTGCCAGGTCTGCAGGTAAGTCTGCGTCATAATTCATTGTTTCCCACGTAATTAATTATTTGTCAAAAACTGCATCATCAATGGTGAAGCCGTGTTTGAGAATGTAATAAGCTAACTGAGTCCAAAGGAGACTTCATTTTTTATTTCTTTCAGATGTCAGGTCAACTAATAAGGTTCAATAACCGAATACTGGCTTTTCGCATCGATCTTTTCAAACGTTTTTTTTCCTGGTCAAAAACTTGAAACAGGGTTATATACTTGATTCTCGAGATGAAGATTTTCTTCATCCTCACAGCTTATCACTTATATGATATGAACACATCACTTATATGAAGTTGAAAGTTTGAATTTGTGAAGGATGCATCGCAGGGAAACTTCCAGGTTAGAAGCTGACGTTACCATTCTCTCATCAGAGTGGTTCATGCCTATGGAGCGATGTGCTCTCAATTTCTCCACACATATCTTTGTTGCGCCAAATTTCCGTTGATAGGATGCGTTTAAAAATAATAAACATCTAAATTAACTGCTCATATTTCCAGTAAGCATCCCGCCCTGATTTAATTTTGGAAAAAAATGAGGAACGACGGTGATTTTCTGATTTTGACTTCGTCTAAAAAGTACTCATCTTAAATGCATAAAAATTGTACAAGTACTGTTGAATCTTTAATCAGAGTGGAATGTAGTGAGGATGACGTTTATTATTTTCAATTAGACAATTGTAACAGCCAATGTAGATACCTTCCTTTCGAGCGTTTTTTCGCTTCTTCTCCCACCTCCGGTGATCTCCATTGACTCGGAAAAAATGACTCGAAGCTCCCTCTTAGTCACTGCTGCATTCTGCCTCCATTTTGACTCACACATCGCTCTCTAAATAGACATTTCCTCGAGGAAATAAAAGCTCCTGCAGAATTCTTCACAAAGACCGGCCAGAAAAGTGTGCAGATGAAGTTCGTTCACTAAATAGAGAGCTCTCGCAGGCTACGACCTTCTCGATTTGTTTTTCCTCGATTGGTCCCAGTTTCATTGGCTTCAAATAGATGGTGTCACATCACACTTAGCCTCGCCTCTTATAATGTCCAACTCACCCTCTGAAATTAGTATAATTGAATTTGAATGATTATTTTTTCGAGTGTTTTCGAACGAAAAGACTACCAAGATCTCAAGACCAATATGAAATGGTGTTTGGTTTTATATTCACGTTTTGAACCTATATGAGTTACCATTATTTTACTGCCCTAATTTCTTTGAATCGTTCAAATATTAGCTCATGAACACCTTTGGGTCACCGATTTTGTTTAACATGTCTGGATGGTTTCGAATTCATCGCTTAATCTGTCTTCTAAGAAGACACGTTCACTCAGTCTGTCACCGCCGCAGTTCAAAAGTTATCCCTGATTTTTGCAGTAGTATTTTTATTGAACATCGTCAATACTTTCTTCAGGGGCAGGCAAATAGTGAAATCAGCATGTTTGTTTACGGCTCAAGACTGTGGTTGTATCTCCTTTAAAGGATATCGTTTGTGCTAAACAAAGTTCGGGAATGATGTTGGATTTTTGATTTAAATCTTCTCAGCCTAACATACGTACTGAAATATTAATATTTCGTCTCAAACGTGTATGTGTGGCATTTCTGAAATTTTTCGATAAGTTCTGATTAGATTTAAAAATGATTGGGCATAAACTGACTGTACTAAAAGTTTGTTTTCCATTTCAAAATGTCCCATAAAGAAACTTTTCTATTGCTAGAAACGAGTTGGACTTTGGACGAACTGAACGCTCATTTAAAGTTTTAAGTTAAAGTGTTTTTCTGCATGCTTGGTGCAGGTTTTTACCTGCTTGAGTTCAACTGCATCAGAATTTGTCGTTTTTCATATTCTAGCGAAAGTATCTGCATCGAATGCTAGATACAAGAAAGAGAGAAAGCTCCTTTTATTTTTGTGTGTTTTCAGCTTACTGACCATTTATAAGTTAGAAAACGTAAAGTCAGATTACCTTCAGATTATACTCGATATCAGCTACATTGACATCTTACAACCTCGAGCCATGATTCGAACCCATACCACAGGAGTTGAATCTACTGGCTTGTGTGCAATAGAGAGCAGCGTCTGACATCCATTTCTGCATGGGGCTGAGCTAGATTTATTAGCATACTCGTGTACATGGCACTTCAAAAGTTACAGGATTCAATATGTCTCTCGAATATATTTGTCAGACGTGGATGACAAGCCAAAATATCCATCCTAATTGCACCCGCGATAAAAACATTTTTGTACATGTGTACTGGTGAAACTCGTATCACAGATACGGTCATTAAGAATCCTTGTGAGCGTCACAGAGAGACGGAAGAAGCGGAGACCAAACAGATAAATAAACACACCTTGGGTATAAATGGGTAAATAAGATGTTATGTTTTACAGTCCAGGGCATCAACTTGGTCGTAACAGTTTCAGTTCAGCGTAGAGTTAAATATGATGTTTTTCAAAAGAAGCACGTAAATAATTTTCTTCTTCCGATATACACTGTTTAATTATTTTGTGCCCACGTTTTCTTTTTTCTCGAATACGCAGGTACCGTGAACGCTTCAGTTTGTCAAAAAACTTTCCTTAACTTAGCAGCCAATTCCGGAGACCTGAAGTTAAAGTAAAATTTACCCAAGCAATTATCAAGTTTGCTCTTCAGACCGGACTCCTTCCTGAGCAAGTCCACCGACATCAAAGTTTCTTTTGAGTTCCTAACCTAAGAGTCTTTTTTCACAGTGTTATAGATGAATTTTGCTACCATTTGTTCGCATGAGGTAATTTCATATCAGAAAAATATTCGATTATTTGTTTGTGGTCATTTCATTTTTCAGATCGGAAAAACATTTTATCATTTCTTTGTGCTTTTTTAATTTTTTCTCTGTAGGCCTCATAAGTTACAAATTTGATCCCACAACATGGCTCACCAAAATCCACTTGTGAACTTACAATACGTTGCGAATAACGTATTGTTTTAATTTTTTACGAACAGCTCCCATGCAATTTTTTTGCGGTTATGATTCACTTTCTTCTGAAGTTGAGTTGAAGTTTAGAAACACGTGACCATGTTCAACTTTAGAATGTTCCCCGACATTTTCTTGCATAGCACTCATCGAAAGATTTCAGTTCGCTCAGTATGAAACATTCAACTATGTATTTTTCAGCCAAACTTTTTTTTTCTGTGTTTAATGAAAACTTTTTTATACATACCTAGATTCACAATCTCGTGGGTAGAAGTAACTGACAAAAATCATTTTCTGCGTTCAGGAGTCACATTTTATCAGCAAGAGAATGCCATTTGAACATCAGCTGAACAGCCTTGTGTAATGTCCAGTATAATTAGATTAAGCACGCGAGGTGATCGAATTGAACGCCACAATTAATTGAATTACACAGACAAAATGGAGCTTAATCGATGTAAAAGTGACGAAATTGACGGAATCGGAGCAGTAAAATTATTTGAAACTTTTATTTTTCTTACGCACTGAGCACTGATGACATTAGTCTTGATTACCCGAGTCTTAGGTTTTCATTGCAGCCTCTTTGCGGTATTTTAAAAATGACTGAAATCATTGGGTAATCTTTAATTAATTAATCCCGATCACCGGGATCAAATATATTTTCAAAGCTCTCTGCGTCTACTCCACCAAATTCATGATGCCATTGACTCCGACTCTAAAACACTTCCCTCAACAGTTTGGTTCTGGACTTATCACACTGCAAGACTCCGAATCTTCGACAATTGTCCCCACGGTCCACTTACCGAAGCAGTAATCATCCCAACAACAAACACGTAAGGGCTGTTGGTTGGCTCCCCTCCTAGGACGCAACATCAAAAATGGCACCGATTTGTCTTGCTCCCGCTGAACACTGCAACAAGCACGAGATGAACTGCGTGTGAGGCTTGAGAGAACAAAATTGCATTTGCTAGCTAAACGTCCCTTGGTCTTCTTCTTGAAGAGGAAAATTTGATTGAGCTTCTGAGAGGAGGGAAGACTTAGCTCTCACGTGATTCTGTACCAACGGAGTTTTATCCTCTCAGAATTTCGCTCGTGCACTTCAGGAAAAGTGAATCGTGGTAAGAGCTGTTTCTTATCTACTGAAAGCGATGTTATTTGCAAGCCGGGAAGAAGTACCCATCGCCATCTAAGATTCATTGCAAAGCTGTTACATGCTGAATTAATTACTTGAGGATATAAAATAAGCTATTTGAAATTTGAGAATTTTATTGCACATGAAAGAAATAAAATATCTTTTGTCTTGCTCGAAAAGCAAACATCAGATCGAGGAGCATACAAATGCATACGAGTCATTAGTTCGAGCTTGGAGTAACTGAGAGGTCTTACAATTTGCCGGTATCAAGAGTGTGAAGAGCGAGGTTTGTACCTCTGTGTAACCAACACCAGGACGCAATGATGGTTACCTCTGATCAAGCCGGTATCCATCTCTGTCACCTGGGTAGAGTGGGGAATTGTAGCTGAGTTCTCCCTTTCTTGTAGCTGAGAATCACCTTGGTGGCAGTACCGGGATTTGAACTGCCGACAGCTTCCCGTGAAGGACGCGCTCTTAACCACTCGGCCACCGTGACCACGAAAATATTCCGATAAAAAACATTCGTTCGGTAGACATACGTCGGGCGAGCCAGCTGTTCAAAACGTCCTCAAAATAACAAGAAATAATCATTGCTATTTGTGACTGAACTCTCACTCAATTGCATCATTTTCTTCCTAAGATCCTAGCGGTCATGATAAATTAGCTAAATTATAGAGCAATGGGTAAACTTCGTGATGTCAGAAACGCCACGATCGTTTACCATGAAAATTTAGCTTCATTTTTCAAATTAAGTTTTTCTATAATGAAATCATATAATTATAAAGCTTTCACATGTAGACCTTCCGCTCAAATTACAACATTGGAGTTGTCGCTCAGGTAACTTGTAGAAATGTCGCGGGCATCTCCAGAAAACAGAAGTGACCAAAGGGTCTCCTCACCGTCCGTCGTTCCCGTAACTTGCGGTCGTTTCGACCGATGCCAATAAAGCTGTGGGGTAACTTTTAGACGCGTTCTTGGACCGAAGTTTGACGATTAGTTATAGAGCTCTTACGGTGCTGGGAGTGACAAACTTACAGGGCTGCGCAAAGAGGTCAACAAAACCTATTTCTGTCACTTGCACTTGCGACAAATGCGGGATGTTGGAAAGTGCTTGTCCTGGGTCAAAGTTTATCTATTCTGATTTATTTGTTTACTCCCTTCATTTTGTTTTGGTTCATTATTTTGATTATTTTTTGATGTCGATAAAATATTTACATTGATACCAAGTGCTACTCAGTGGAGCAAGATATCGCTGCTCAGAAAAATGTGGATTATTGGAGCCTGCTTTTAGAGAATCTTATGGTTTTCATTCGTACTTTTCATTTTTAAATTTATTGACAAAAAGCATGTGCATTGTTATGAGTATAAAAACAGAATGAGTGAATGAACATTGCATTGAATTGTTATTGGTTTCATTAAATGCTGAAGCTGCTTGCCCTCATTTACGAAGATCTATTTTTCCTGAGACATTTTTTTACGAAGATTTACAAAATTTTTTCGTTGACAAAAACCATGTGAGCGAGGCAGTCCCGTTACTATTTTTTCGTAGAATTCTCGATATGAACATTTTGCACAATTAACATCTTTCTTTTTGAGTAAGCCGTAATTCATTTAGCAGAGCATTGCAAATCCACTTCCAAATGAATGTGACAGAATGTAGTTCAGAGGATTTTCAAGTTGAAGAAAAGTTATCCTTTCAACATCTCACGGTGAACCACATTAAGAGAATACATTGCGTTACCATTTGTAACATGTGATTTCACAGTCAGTGGCATATTTTTAAGTTGAAATGCTTCGTAACTGCGTCACAATGAGGACGGACGTTTTGAATGATTTTGTTAATATGTTCGGCAAATGAACCCAATGACTTCATTGAAATAACTTCACGCTTGATAAATTGGAAGAAATATTTTTGCTTTGTGAAAGTGATTATAATTATGCTGATACTATTCGTGAAAAAATTTGATCTTCAGTCAATTAATCCGAACTTCATAGAAATTTATAGATCATCGAACACTTCATCCACTAGATACGCATATTCTGTGAACATTTTGTTGAATCATATTTCATACAATGAAAGTGAACAACGCACTACAACTTCTTTTTTGTTACAATATTCTAGCATGTTTAACTTTAACTTGGATAAAGTAAATTGGATTTGAAACCAGTCCATCGAATAAATAAATCTCATTCTTTCAAAGCATTTCGCTTCTAGGGGTATAACTTCGGTAAATAGAGACTAAAAGTGTGCTGTATGAGTTTACTGGACATTTTTTTTTACTTTACAGTGAAGGCATTCTAGAATATTTAGAAATGAGAGTGCACGGTTTCTGCGGGCGTTTATAAATTAATGTATTGCCTTTCATCATGAGAGTTTCAAAATTTTAAATAATAGAGATAGAGGTTTTATTTTCACATCTAGAATGCTATAGAAACCGGTTGGATCCATATTGAAAGTGACAGTTATCCTTCATCATTCGCTTTTCCTTGAGCGGAAGTTATCACTCATTGCTCCGTCATGTTTATCAGGAGTCACACTTCATCACCTTTAGACTTTTTGGCCCAGCAGCATCAGATTACCTTAAAAAGGTTTTCTCAGTGTGACTCTCCGACAAGTGTGGCTCATAGCTACTCAACAACAAAAGGTGGTTTACTGATTCAACCATCACTGCCGAAGATTGAACCGCTCTAAAAATATTTAGGGAGCTAGATCCACAATTTGTTGAAAGCTGTGTATCATTTATCATTTTTATACGCGAAAGCTGGCTAAACCGAGAGATGTTTTTGATCCATGAGCAAAGCGTTTTGCAAGCTGCCAAAATGACTCAGTGATAGCTAACTCCTGAGAAGCTTCTTTTCAATTGCTGCATATGAAGACCGTCTTCTCCAAATGTTTTCGCACAAAATCTTCAGGTGGCTTCTACACAGTATTTGCCATGATATTCTTTTTACATTTTGACTTCTGTGTTTTTTCATTCAATTGATCTTCTTGAATTATATTCGAAACATTGGCATCCAAAACATTTTTTAAGTAGATTTTTGGACACCAGTAGGTGTTCCTTTTGAGAGACTTGAGATCTGAGGATTTTGTTTTAGAATAAAATTTTAATTGGGATTTGTCTGAGGGCATTTTAATGCTTCGAAGCCGTCCCAACAAAGTTTGTGAAGCTTGTCCAAGTTAATGAAGCTTGTTTTTTTCTTCTCCATTGAAATGCAACATTTAGTAATCAATGGAATAGATTTGTTATTGGATGATTATTTTCTTTTGCGAACATCTATCGCATTGTTGTTCATCATCTAATGTTTAACTTTAAAATACAAATGTGTGACAGATCAGCTCAGAATCTGAGCTGGCTTATTTGATATGCTGTGCGGATTCTCGCTTTCAGAAGCGGCTCCAAAAATCAAGAATATTTTTTTGGTAACTGGCGGACTAGAGCTTCATGAACACGAGGAAGAGTGGGACTTCTTGCATGTCGATGCAGGGAATCAGAGTGCCTTTTTGCGTCTCTGCTGCTCACTTGCTCCCGACAGAGAAGGCGACCATTAACGGGCAATGTTTGTCCTCAATGAGGTAACAAAATAAACGCCGGGAGAAGGTTAGCTCAACGAGAGGCCATTTCGTGAGAACTTACGGCAGCAGAACTTCCTGGAGGCCGAAACCCAGCATCTCGGTTGGCACTGTCGTCTGCTGGAAGCTCATTCTAGGGTTAGAAATGAAAAGCCAGCAAAAGCTAATAAGCGAACATGACAAAAATCCAGGTGATACAAATTCAGGAACCAAAATTAATCAGACAGAAGTTCTGTGAACAAATCACCTAAGACGGATGAGCACCGTTAGACAAGCTACCGAAAGCATTTTTTTGATATTTACCTTCCCACGTCCAAGTAACGTGACGGGGATCAGGCTAGTTGAACATGATGCAAGACTAATCGAGTGGTTCTAATGATACCAGGAAGGCGTGACTGAGTGGTTCTACCCTCACCAGGCGGGTGTGACTGGGTGATTCTACCCTCATCAGGAGGGTGTGACTGGGTGGTTTTATTAAACTCCCGAGGGTGGGACTTAGTGGTTTAATAAGAACCTCAAGGATGGATTAAGTGTTTTTCACTGCATCAGGTTTGTGCGACTGATTGGTTCTATGAGAACCATGTGGGTGTGACTGAGGTATTATACAAGCACCAGGATCGCGTGATTGGACACATTCACGAGGTGATTCGCAGTGACTAAAGGTCGCTCGCCGCTAAAGTATCTGCTAATGAAAAGGATCGGTGTGCTGAACATGTCTGCTCTGTAGCGTGTCTGTAGGACTGCAACATAAAACGGCATCGATTTGGTGGAGTAATTGAGTCAATGTACGAAGAATTAATGAGAACTCATGTCCTCTAATTTTTATTATTTCTGTTTTTAAGATTGTATAAATTGAGTAGCCGAGGGTACTGTTCTTCGAGTGACCAATCTGTTCTTCTGTTCTTCGATTAATCTTGTGAAGTGGCAAGGTTGTACTTAGTTGACGGTGTGCTTCTATCACCTGGAGTAAGTCTCCTGGAAAGGGAAGCGTCTTGAACAAATATCAGAATATTGATGAAAACTCCTTACGATTGTTGAGAATTAAAAAAAAACAATAACTGAGAAATGATGAACATTATTCACTACAAATGATATTTTGTTATTTAATCATAAAATTGACGCTGAAAGTACTTCCCTGCTTCGAACGATAACCTCAACCAATACTTTTACGATAAAATTACTGGTACTTGCAGTTACGAACTGATGGTGACATATCGATTCATTAATCATTTTTCCCGCATAAAATTGTGTGCTCTGCTCGAAAGGAGTTCTGAGATAGAAAACTAGGAACCAAAGTTTATTCCTCTCTCCCCTCCATCTTGATGGCGCTGAAATGTTTTTAATATTCAGTAATCATCGGATCAAATTCTTCTTGTTGAGACGCGTCTTCGTGATACCTCAGACTGCTACTTATAAACGTATTTAGGAATACGTGATGGCACACTTTGCTGCAGAGACCGGACCGTGCTGCAGAGACTGGACCGTGCTGCAGAGACTGGACCGTGCTGCAGAGACTGGACCGTGCTGCAGAGACTGGACCGTGCTGCAGAGACTGGACCGTGCTACAGAGACCGGACCGTGCTGCAGAGACCG